>JAWZYV010001641.1:0-5000 GCA_038373885.1 Cheiracanthium punctorium
GTAAAGACAGTTTTACCATATTGATAAATGTTTATTCCATTGTTATGAAGAACGCATGAACATTGTTAGTTTTAGCTTTTTGTTTTTTTTATTTTGTTTGTTTCCCACTTGGAATGTTTAATTTTGTGATGAGTGATGTGTGTGGATTAGTTTTGTCCGTGTAGACCGTTCCTCAACCTTTCAAGTTATTAGGCAATATCGAGTGTTTAGGCTGATTTTATTTTTTACCATCTATGCGAAAAATTCCACAGCTGGGAATCGAACACACGACTGCCACATTCGTGGGTTAGTGGCTCATTGCGGCCTGGGTTCGATGCATGCATTGAGTCGTGGGTTCGAGGCTCAATGCGGCAGTCTAAAAATTCCAGAGCTGATGCAAAATCGTTTAAAAGCAAAAAGTTTCCAGAAGAGATTTAATCCAAAAGAAAAGGCACACACGGGATCAAAGTATCATCACTTAATTAATTCTTGAATGGCAGACAAACATTAAAATTTAATGTACAATGTAAACAGTTTTTACCATATTAAATGTTATTCATTTTTAGAAGAACGCATGAACATTGTTGAGTTTTTTTTTTTTTTTTTCCACTGGAATTTAAATTTTCATGAGTGATGTGTGTGGATGTATTTTTTGTCCTTAGCCGTCCTCAACCTTTCAAGTTATTAGGCAATATCGAGTGTTTAGGCTGATTTTATTTTTTACCATCTATGCGAAAAATTCCACAGCTGGGAATCGAACACACGACGGCCACATTCGTGGGTTAGTGGCTCAATGCGGCCTGGGTTTGAGGCATGCATTGAGTCGTGGGTTCGAGGCTCAATGCGGCAGTCTAAAAATTCCAGAGCTGATGCAAAATCGTTTAAAAGCAAAAAGTTTCCACGCGTTTCCAGAAGAGATTTAATCCAAAACAAAAGGCACACACGGGATCAAAGTATCATCACTTAATTAATTCTTGAATGGCAGACAAACATTAAAATTTAATGTACAATGTAAACAGTTTTACCATATTAAATGTTATTCATTTTTAGCAGAACGCATGAACATTGTTTTTTTTTTTTTTTTTTTTTTAATTTAGATTTTGATGAGTGATGTGTGGATGTATTTTTTGTCCTTAGCCGTACCCCCATTAAAATTTAATGTACATTAAAATTTAATGTGCAATGTAAACAGTTTTATCATATTAAATGTTATTCATTTTTGGAAGAACGCATGAACATTGTTGAGTTTTTTTTTTTTTTTTTTATTTTTTTTTTTTCCACTGGAATTTAAATTTTGATGAGTGATGTGTGGGTGTATTTTTTGTCCTTAGCCGTACCCCCCCCCCCCCCGCCCCCCCCCCCAACCCCCCCCCCCCCCTGCCTCACTCGGCAGAAGGCAGATTCGAACGCAAGACTGCCAGTTCTCGAGCCGCATGCTCTACCGACTGTACAAGCGTGAATCAACAGAAAATCGTTCATATTCGAAGTGTACTCTTTGAAATGGAGGACTAAGAAAATTTTATCGCAGACTGGTTAGCACTGCTTTTAATGAATTTTAGTTAATTTTTTTCCTTAAGCCAATTTAATAAAAAGTAAATGAAAAAAGAATGTGCGAGTGTTTTTTCTGCGCTTGGGGATGGTGGGAGACGAAACGAAGGTAACTACTGGGATGCTCGAGTTATTTTATTTTATTTCTCGGAGTTTGCAAGGCATCGATGCTCACATCTACTGACTGTGAATGGTGCCATTAATTTAAATTGTCAAAATGAATGAATTTCACATTTCCGAGGAGATGAGTGATTGATATGTATGAACGTTGTCGAGTTTCTGATGATTGTTTTCCCTGTATTAATAGGTTTTGGTTTAGTATACCCATGGCAAGGGTAAATTTTAATCTTTTGTGTTTTAAAGAATTATTCTAATAATCAAAGTAATAATCACGGGATCCAGGGGGGGGCATACACTTGGGGATGGGAGCCCCCCCCTTACGCCATGCCTCTGCGAACATCCCCCACTTCCGACTTGTTTTTTTTCCCTCCGGAGGACGGTGGTTTTGACGAGTGGCATGTGAACGCTTGCTTTTAGAATTGCCTGACATTAGTGCGCCGGTGTTTTTTCTGCGCTTGGGGATGGTGCGAGACGAAAGGAAGGTAACTATACTCGTATGTTCGCGTTTTTATATTTCTCGGAGTTTGCAAGGCAGCGAAGCTCACTCTGCTGACTGTCAATGGTTCCGTGAATTTAAATTGTCGAGATGAATGAATTTCGCATTTCTGAGGGGATGAGTGATCGACACGTATGAACGTTGTCGAGTTTCTGATGATTGTTTTCCCTTTGGTTTAGTATACCCATGGCAAGGGTAAATTTTAGTCTTTTGTGTTTTAACGAATTATTCTAATAATCAA
The DNA here is from genome assembly GCA_038373885.1 of Cheiracanthium punctorium. Lineage (NCBI taxonomy): Eukaryota > Metazoa > Arthropoda > Arachnida > Araneae > Cheiracanthiidae > Cheiracanthium > Cheiracanthium punctorium. The sequence goes on from JAWZYV010001641.1 coordinate 2,385, forward strand.
AGTAGGCAGCAGCAGGGGATCCAGGGGGGGCACATGCCTTGGTATGGGAGCCCCCCCCCTTACGCCATGCCACTGCGAACATCCCCCACTTCCGACTTGTTTTTTTTTTCCCTCCGGAGGACGGTGGTTTTGACGAGTGGCATGTGAACGCTTGCTTTTAGAATTGCCTGACATTAGTGCGCCGGTGTTTTTTCTGCGCTTGGGGATGGTGCGAGACGAAAGGAAGGTAACTATACTCGTATGTTCGCGTTTTTATATTTCTCGGAGTTTGCAAGGCAGCGAAGCTCACTCTGCTGACTGTCAATGGTTCCGTGAATTTAAATTGTCGAGATGAATGAATTTCGCATTTCTGAGGGGATGAGTGATCGACACGTATGAACGTTGTCGAGTTTCTGATGATTGTTTTCCCTTTGGTTTAGTATACCCATGGCAAGGGTAAATTTTAATCTTTTGTGTTTTAAACGAATTATTCTAGTAATCAAAGTGTGGGGGGAGCAAGCAAATATCTTTGGAAGGTATCTTGAGCTTTCGAAGGTTTTCTTTGAATAATATTTCCTTCTTTTGAATAATTTGTATTTGTTCGTGCCATGAGTTTTGGAAGGTTTTCTTCCAGAGACATTTGCCATTTTAAAACTGTGTTTATATTGTATATTAAATTTTAATGTATGCCATCTAAGAATGCATTGTGTGATAATTCAGAGTTCATTACGTGATAATGTTTTGATTCGGTGAGTGAGTTGTGTTTTGGAAGGTTTTCTTCGAATAACATTTAATATGGCAAGCTGTTCAAATTGTATACTAAAGTTTAATGTTTGTGCGCTTCGAAACCGACAGTTCGATTGCCGCTGCAGGCCGTTCAAGAGGGTGGGAGAATTGGGGGTGGGCGAGGAAATATCTTTGGAAGGTTTTCTTCCAGAGACATTTGCCATTTTAAAACTGTGTTTAAATTGTATATTAGCCATCCTCTTGAGCTTTCGAAGGTTTTCTTTGAATAATATTTCCTTCTTTTCAATAACATTCATACTACATTTCATTATCTGCCCCGTATGCGAGAATAAGTTGTATTTGTTCGTGCCATGAGTTTTGGAAGGTTTTCTTCCAGAGACATTTGCCATTTTAAAACTGTGTTTATATTGTATATTAAATTTTAATGTATGCCATCTAAGAATGCATTGTGTGATAATTCAGAAATCATTACGTGATAATGTTTTGATTCGGTGAGTGAGTTGTGTTTTGGAAGGTTTTCTTCGAATAACATTTAATATGGCAAGCTGTTCAAATTGTATACTAAAGTTTAATGTTTGTGCGCTTCGAAACCGACAGTTCGATTGCCGCTGCAGGCCGTTCAAGAGGGTGGGAGAATTGGGGGTGGGCGAGGAAATATCTTTGGAAGGTTTTCTTCCAGAGACATTTGCCATTTTAAAACTGTGTTTAAATTGTATATTAGCCATCCTCTTGAGCTTTCGAAGGTTTTCTTTGAATAATATTTCCTTCTTTTCAATAACATTCATACTACATTTCATTATCTGCCCCGTATGCGAGAATAATTTGTATTTGTTCGTGCCATGAGTTTTGGAAGGTTTTCTTCCAGAGACATTTGCCATTTTAAAACTGTGTTTATATTGTATATTAAATTTTAATGTATGCCATCTAAGAATGCATTGTGTGATAATTCAGAAATCATTACGTGATAATGTTTTGTTTCGGTGAGTGAGTTGCGTTTTGGAAGGTTTTCTTCGAATAACATTTAATATGGCAAGCTGTTCAAATTGTATACTAAAGTTTAATGTTTGTGCGCTTCGAAACCGACAGTTCGATTGCCGCTGCAGGCCGTTCAAGAGGGTGGGAGAATTGGGGGTGGGCGAGGAAATATCTTTGGAAGGTTTTCTTCCAGAGACATTTGCCATTTTAAAACTGTGTTTAAATTGTATATTAGCCATCCTCTTGAGCTTTCGAAGGTTTTCTTTGAATAATATTTCCTTCTTTTCAATAACATTCATACTACATTTCATTATCTGCCCCGTATGCGAGAATAATTTGTATTTGTTCGTGCCATGAGTTTTGGAAGGTTTTCTTCCGGAGACATTTGCCATTTTAAAACTGTGTTTATATTGTATATTAAATTTTAATGTATGCCATCTAAGAATGCATTGTGTGATAATTCAGAAATCATTACGTGATAATGTTTTGATTCGGTGAGTGAGTTGTGTTTTGGAAGGTTTTCTTCGAATAACATTTAATATGGCAAGCTGTTCAAATTGTATACTAAAGTTTAATGTTTGTGCGCTTCGAAACCGACAGTTCGATTGCCGCTGCAGGCCGTTCAAGAGGGTGGGAGAATTGGGGGTGGGCGAGGAAATATCTTTGGAAGGTTTTCTTCCAGAGACATTTGCCATTTTAAAACTGTGTTTAAATTGTATATTAGCCATCCTCTTGAGCTTTCGAAGGTTTTCTTTGAATAATATTTCCTTCTTTTCAATAACATTCATACTACATTTCATTATCTGCCCCGTATGCGAGAATAATTTGTATTTGTTCGTGCCATGAGTTTTGGAAGGTTTTCTTCCAGAGACATTTGGCATTTTAAAACTGTGTTTATATTGTATATTAAATTTT
>JAWZYV010001641.1:12500-14795 GCA_038373885.1 Cheiracanthium punctorium
TTACTCGCTCTCGTGCTGGTGCACGACACGGTAATGATCCTTCCGCAGGTTCACCTACGGAAACCTTGTTACGACTTTTACTTCCTCTAAATGATCAAGTTTGGTCATCTTTCCGGCACGCCGGCGCGACCCGAAGGCCGCTCCGAGCGCCAGTCCGAAGACCTCACTAAATCATTCAATCGGTAGTAGCGACGGGCGGTGTGTACAAAGGGCAGGGACGTAATCAACACGAGCTGATGACTCGTGCTTACTGGGAATTCCTCGTTCAAGGAAAACAATTACAATTTCCTATCCCCAGCACGAAGGAGGTTCAACGGGTTACCCAGTCCTGTCGGACAGGGAAAGCACACGCTGATTCCTTCAATGTAGCGCGCGTGCGGCCCCGGACATCTAAGGGCATCACAGACCTGTTATTGCTCTGTCTCGTGCGGCTAAACGCCGCTTGTCCCTCTAAGAAGAACGCCCGGCAGAGTGGACCGGGACGTCTATTTAGTAGGCTAGAGTCTCGTTCGTTATCGGAATTAACCAGACAAATCGCTCCACCAACTAAGAACGGCCATGCACCACCACCCACAGAATCAAGAAAGAGCTCTTAATCTGTCAATCCTTCCTGTGTCCGGGCCGGGTAAGTTTCCCCGTGTTGAGTCAAATTAAGCCGCAGGCTCCATTCCTGGTGGTGCCCTTCCGTCAATTCCTTTAAGTTTCAGCTTTGCAACCATACTTCCCCCGGAACCCAAAAGCTTTGGTTTCCCGGAAGCTGCCCGGCGTGTCATTTGAGGAACACAGCCGGATCGCTGGCTGGCATCGTTTATGGTTAGAACTAGGGCGGTATCTGATCGCCTTCGAACCTCTAACTTTCGTTCTTGATTAATGGAAACATTCTTGGCAAATGCTTTCGCAGTAGTTCGTCTTGCGACGGTCCAAGAATTTCACCTCTAGCGTCGCAATACGAATGCCCCCGTCTGTCCCTCTTAATCATTACCTCGTGTTCCGAAAACCAACAAAATAGAACCGAGGTCCTATTCCATTATTCCATGCACCATTATTCAGGCGTCGCGCCTGCTTTGAGCACTCTAATTTTTTCAAAGTAAACTTGCCGGTCACCCAAGACAACCGGTGAAGATCATCAAGAGAAACCGGCTGGCTGTTCAGAACAAGCAGTAACCACCGGTAAGTGGACCGCCCGTCTGGAACTGAGATCCAACTACGAGCTTTTTAACCGCAACAACTTTAATATACGCTATTGGAGCTAGAATTACCGCGGCTGCTGGCACTAGACTTGCCCTCCAATGGATCCTCGTTAAAGGATTTAGAGTGTACTCATTCCAATTACGGGGTCTCAAAAGAGTCCCGTATTGTTATTTTTCGTCACTACCTCCCCGTTCTGGGAGTGGGTAATTTGCGCGCCTGCTGCCTTCCTTGGATGTGGTAGCCGTTTCTCAGGCTCCCTCTCCGGAATCGAACCCTGATTCCCCGTTACCCGTTACGACCATGGTAGGCGCGTAACCTACCATCGAAAGTTGATAAGGCAGACACTTGAAAGATACGTCGCCGGGACGGCCCGTGCGATCAGCCCAAAGTTATACAGAGTCACCACAGTTTACGGACCGAAGTCCGATTGGTTTTGGTCTAATAAAAGCGCTCGTCCCCGAAGGTCGGAGCTCTGCTGCATGTATTAGCTCTAGAATTGCCACAGTTATCCAAGTAGTAAGGTACGATCCAAGGAACCATAACTGATTTAATGAGCCATTCGCGGTTTCGCCTTAATACGGCATGTACTTAGACATGCATGGCTTAATCTTTGAGACAAGCATATGACTACTGGCAGGATCAACCAGGTATCTTCTCCGTCAAAGAGAAGGTTCGAATCGCAGCCGACTCGAATCCCGAACTCGTGGCGCGCCTCTCCGAAGGAGAGGCGCGGACCCCGCAGCGACGGCGGGATCCACGTTTTATCACCACGTGCGAGAGATTCTCGTCATCGCGTTCGGTAGCAGTTCGAAACTCACGACGTCCCCGCCGGCATCAGCGCCGGGAGGTTTGCGTACGTGGGCGTCGAGCGGTTTGTGCGTCGGACGCAGGGGCAGAAAACCCTTCATCTCAACACGCTCCTCCTTCAGAGACTGCGGCACTCAGTCCGAGACTCTGGAAGATTCGCCGTGGAAGACTGAGATTGCGGGCAGGCAGGAGTGGAGCGCCAGTCGGGCGCCGGACACTCAAAGTCTTTTCAATTCGAGACAGAAAGTCTCGATCGACTTGTCGACGACTTGCTATTCCCTTACGGTGACCGTTAGT
>JAWZYV010001642.1:0-16578 GCA_038373885.1 Cheiracanthium punctorium
ATAATATTCAAAAACTAATTCAAAAATTAAAAAACTACGTCCGAGGTGCAAACTCCGGGATGCTTGGGAACCTGCAGAGTTTGGTGCAATTCGGTCATGTAGTTAGTCCGCTACGCGAACGACAGACAAACGCATAGACATTCAAAATCGTCCCAGCCTCATCATGACGCTATTGCCGTGACGCGACCTTGAAATTTCACTCTCAACGCGCCTATAGAAGTTTCACTTCAAAAACCTTTTTTATACATCTGTTGTTTTAAATCAAATGAGTTTAAATTTTTATTTATATGATTCAGCTGCTGTAAAAATCATTCACAATACTTAACCCTCCAAGCGTTTTCGACGTAAAATCCCGTCACCTAAAAGATATTTCGAAAGCGGTTGCGACGTATTTTTCTGATCATCTAAAGATCTCTCGAAAGCGTTACCGACATAATAGAGCAAGAGCCGGCGACCGCCAGACCTTCGTCATAGTATAAAAGCTGTAACTTTCTCTGCGCATACCCCCCAACAGAGGTAGGAACCATCGGCCACTCTAAAGTTTGGATGACCGTGGATTTGGCAGGTATTAGGTGTATAAAATTGCAGAATATTTTCGTCATTTCATAAAGCTTAATTTTTTTATATGTTCTTCTTCTTCGCAGTACTAGAAATCACTTTATCCCTTGCCAGACACTTTTCCATCGTGGCAAACCCCCGCCAGACAATCAACAAAGTCATGGAAAACGTTGTTCTATTACGAGCGCGCTGCAGCATCGTAAGAAAGTTCAGAAGTAGCCGTATAAAATGTGCTTGACACTTTGTGACAGCTTGAAGTACTTCGTCGCGGGAGTTTACGAACACAACAGTTTTCCATGACTTTGAGGTTGTCTGGCGGGGGTTTGCCACGATGGAAAAGTGTCTGGCAAGGGATAAAGTGATTTCTAGTATTGCGAAGAAGAACATATTAAAAAAATGAAGCTTTATGAAATGACGAAAATTTTCTGCAATTTTATACACCTTTGCCACCTGTTACCTGCCAAAGCCACGATCCTCCAAACTTTAGAGTGGCCGATGGTTCCTACCTCTGTTGGGGAATATGCGCAGAGAAAGTTTCAGCTTTTATACTATTACGAAGGTCTGACGGTCACTGGCTCTTAGACTATAATATCCCATCTCTTTAAAACTACTTCAAAAGCGGTTCTGACATAAAATTCCGTCTCTGCTACCCCAACAATAAAGACCAACCCTTGTGATACTATGATAGATGATTTCCAGAAGTAGGGAATTTAACAATGACAACGCAGATGCACCGTCTCGCTCCCACGCCCCCACAAATGATTACCATTTGACAATTTCCTAAAGAAAGAATTAGCCTGAGACCTTTGCTTTTAGCATTATACTGGGGCAGTCGAAAGTTTACTGAAAGGGTTGCATTATTTATACGGAAAATGCTTTCAAACTATTTTAAACTGCATTTATTTAAAAAATTTTTAGATATATTTTCTAAAACTTGAACCCTGGGTAAAAATCAATTATACTCTTTTAAATGTCGAAAATATATAGAATTTGTGTATTTACAAGAATTTCAAGGAAAAAAAAGAAAATTATGATCCTACAATTGATAAAGGATGAAACTATAAAATCCTTTTTCCTAATCCAATTCAGTTGTTTTTTTATATAAATAAAACTTTATTGAAAGAATTTTCAAAAACATGAATGTATTTTTCAAGTTTCAATAAACTGTTTATTTTTTTCAGTTACAATACTTTTTATCAAAAAAAGCTAATGCTAGTTTTTATATTACTAAAAGTAAATAAAATTATTGCCTTCTGAAAACGCTTCAAATATTTTCGCCTATAATTTTTTTAAAAGTGGGAAGAAACACCTTTTTTTATGTATTCATTTAATGCGTAAGGGTAAAACTCATATCTCGACAACAGCAAAACTAAACAATTGGTACCTGTAAATAAAAGTCGCTGTTATTATGCAATGTTGTTCAATTTGATATAGTCAAGGCTCTGGTTCAAGCTGAATAAAAAAAAAAAAGTTTTTCATTTGTTTATAACAAAGCTACACAAGGACTATCTGCATAGGGGAAATGCTTTGAGGACTTTTTAAAGGATTCTAATGCATATTCACTGTAATCTGGAGAAAACCGCCCAAAATTCCAGATCATTATATCGACGACCGCGCGAGAGGCCAAGACTTTCCAGCCATCTTTCAATGCTCAATGGTTTTCCACACTCGGCCATTGGTTGGCCCATATAAAAAGTGCAAATGTCCAGGAGGTGTGTGAATAAAATAACAGTATGTGGCTGGGTAGACCCGTTTTCTCTCGTTCAGATATGTGCTAACTTCTCTCTGAAACGCGTGCATAACATATTGAACAGAACATCTAGTGACTGTAGAAAATCAGTGAACGTGAGCGTTCTATCTGTTTCGTCATATGTCCTTGTTAACGTCAGAACCCTTTAGAAAGTCCTCCTAGCCAAGCCCCCCCCCTCCCCATTCCCGGCAGATCGGCCAAGCGTAGTGTTGCCATAATCGCATAAACAAAGATTGACCTAAAAAGATAGATATATGAAAAAAAAATATTCATTCCTTTCAAAATGTAAAACTGCGTTTAAAAAATATATTATTCCATTCTAAAAAAATCATTCCTTTATTTGTAAGATTTCCCCTTCTTCTATTTATTCGACAAAAATATCTTTCATTTCCTGGGAATGTTTATGATGTTCGCCATTTTTACTCCCAGATGCATTACTTGTCTTACATCGCCTATGATTTAAAAGTATCACATTTCAAGAAATAATTTTTCCATCATGAAAAAACACTAGAAATGCTTTCGAAAACTATTTATTGAAGGCCATACTCTGTTGTCCTTGAGGTATTAGCATAAATCTGCGTCCATAGAAGCATATATATTCACACACACACACCACCCAGTTACTTAATTTATTTCCCGATTAAATGCCTTGCATTACAGTTTTCTTAATAAATAGCGACTCAAAAATAATGTTTATGATGGTAAAAGTGCGCATTCTGCGAGAGGGCGCGCTCATAGCGAAGACACCAACTTGAAAAACTGATTTTTGGAATGGATCAGAACATCAGCGGCCGCTCTTTGAGTTAACCGGCGGTGAAAGTTAGCTTTGTGCCGAAAATCAAATCGACCGTGAATTTTGTTTGTTTGGAGATTCCCAAAACAAAAGTTGCTTGAGAGTACTTGATTGGTGATTTATTTCGCACAGAGAGAAATGGAATGAGCAGACCCTTGTAAGTTGACCGCATGTGAATTTCGATTGCATTTTGGATTAGTTTTTTTTTTTTTTTTTTTTTTTTTTTGTGTCATGAATGAGTAATTTTAGTTTACATTTCAAGCAGGGGTAGAAGTTAGAATGTTTAGTCATTGGTACCAAAGGACCAGTGACTCCATGATTTCCCTCGTCTGTAAATATGATTTTTAAAAAATGCGAAAGAAAACAATATATAGGTGCAATATACAGCAGAATCTCCCTATAACGAGCTCGCCTGGTTCCAGTTCACAAATTCGCTATAGAGAAAATTTCGTTGTACAGAGATTTTTGGTGCTATTTCAGTAAACATTACTAACTTTTTAGTTAATTCAATGTTTAAAAGTATTTAATTAAGACTTTCAACTAAAAATAAACAAATGCATATTATAAGATTCTTAAATCTATACGTGTTCTCTCTTGCTTTTCATTAAATAAATGAAATGTTCAAAAGTAAAGACAGTTATCAAATTTAGAGAATAAAATATGTGTAGTAATATTTACGTTTATTCTACTAGGAAAAATCCGTTGTTTTACATTACTTTGCATTACGTGATGTAAAATTTTCATAAACATTTTCACATTTTAAAAGTGCGCTAAAAATAGAGAGGCAGGCACGTTTCCTTTCATTTTTAAATCTCTTTTAATGGTTTCGAATGTTTGTAGCATTTCTGTATGATGTGGTTTTGACTTTTTATTTTCGGAATGCCCAAGTTCAGCAGGTGGTCAGTGCGAATTAGATGCTCAAAAATTAGAAACTTCCTTGAAAAATGACAAAAAATCTCAAAGGTAAGTCCAAAAAAATTCATTATAGGCATACTAGCACTTCGTTATATGGAGAGTATATTTAATGTTACTCAAGCCTTTAAGTTACGTTCCGATTCAATAGTTCGTTATACGGAGAAATTCGTTGTTGGGAGACTTCGTTCAAGGGAGATTCTACTGTATGTTGATTTCCGTTAAGAGTTGAAAGAAAAGTGTAAACACCTATTGTAAAAATATTAAATTAGATCAAATTATATGACATTCAGATTTTTTAAAATTCATAGTGATGGAGTTACTTAGGTGTTAAGTAACTCTCGTTAATTAAATAAGAATTAAAAAAGAATTAATATTGTAATGAATTGTATTGTGTATTAAGGCAAAGCTATGTGCATGAAGAATTTTAAGTGACGGGAGACATTTTAAGGGCAATTATTATTAAATTAGAAATTATATGGGGAAAAGAAGTAAAAAAAATTAATTCAGCGTAAGAAAAATAAGGTGCCTGGGTTCGAAACCAGGTCGCGTCCGCCGACCGAATTTGATTCTTTTTAGAAGTATCCAAGGGTTTGAGATACGGTCGCATTTTTCGCATAATGTGAAAAGGGTTGTCCAAAATGCAAAAAAGACACGAAAGGGTTTTCGCTTTTTCACGGAAACATTCAGAGGAAAAAAAAATCTCCACATGAGCGATTTGGCGATTTTACCCTTTGAGTCTTTTAACATTGTACTTAAGCTTTTTCCTCATTTTAGCTTGATCGCTGAAGAATTTTTGAATTGAGCTTAAACCCCCTTAGTTAAATGAATTTTTTTCTTTTGATAGAGAGAAAAATGTAAAGAAGTGTTCGAATAAACTGTAAATATTGTAGGGAAAATAAAAGGATGTGAAAGCTATTTAGACATGATTTTAGAATCGAAAATTTGGATAATGTTCATCAAGTCTTTGGAAAAGAAACGTAAAAGTTAAATTCTCTGATAAAACCTCCAAAAAATATCGAAAAAAAAATTTTGTAAGCTGTGAGACATCAGCTGGAAGAAGCATATTTTTCGGATCTTTCAAAATAAGTTAGAAGTTGTCTCCTTATATTTCCGCTCCAAAGCTTGCACTGTCCTAACTTAATTTAGATCGGAAAAAAAAAGTTCGCAACACAAACTATTGGAGATCTAATCTTGTGTAAATCTATAATTCTCTAAAAAAACGTGTTTGAAAATGTTTTGACGGTGCTTTACAAAGTTTAATTGCTAAAATCAAATTGCATTTTTAGATAAAACTCATTCATTCTAATTTCAGTTTTAAACTATTAACGTGCGTGTATGACAAGCAGAAGTTAAAGAAAGTTTTTTCCCTTAATAAAGATCAAAGATTATTTTAATTAAAATATCATCGCGTAAATTTTGATTAAAAATATAGTAAAAATGATAAATTAATCAGAAAAACTGTTGATAAGGAGCTTTTTTTTCATTCTTAAAAGATAATTGCACTCAATTCGATTCCTTTCTCACTAATTCGATTTGAATCTCCTGTGGGTGTGTCATTAGATTAAAGATGGCTAGATCAAAGTTTTGTAAAAATTACTTTTTTTTTCGTTCCTTATTAGAAGAGTGAGTTGAAAACGCCTGCAAATTATAGGTTAGTGAATGCTATCTGTGTTTTAATTGGTTTTTTTTATGCATAAAAACTGTTTATTGACATTTTCAGTTCTTTTCGAGATTTAAAAACAAATGCTTAATATTTGAATATATATTTTAAAAATTATTAACTTCATATTTTTATTCATAACGATTCATATTTTTATTCGTAACTTTTTTTATTCATAACGATGGAGTTACTTAAATGTACTGAGAATTAATATTGGGACATATTGTATTGTGTATTAACCGTTTAACGCTTGGTGTGCTCACCGTGAGGGCACAAAATTCTGACGCTTCCACTGTTGTCAGTCACGAAGAATAAATTTCATTTCTATAAAAAAATAATTGAGGTTGACGTAGTTACACGAGAATCCTTTACTTTTTAGCACATCATTTCCCCGTAAAAATGGCCGATTATTTGTAAGAATGTCAGGATTCATTTTAACAGCAGTGGCATCTGCTGCAAAATGGAAAAATACGATGGAAATACGCTGATATGGGAGAACAAGTGGATAGACTCCCAACGCTGAAAAAGGCCATCGCTCGATTTAACTACCAGCAAGACGGCGGTCGATCGAATCGTTCGTCGTGTGCTACAGATCTGGATACCATTTTTTTTTTTTTACACAGACTGGCTGTGCGTGATGAAAGATCCGATCGACCGCCATCTTGCTGGTAGTTAAATCGAGCGATGGCTTCCATTTTTTTAAGCATTGGGAAGTGGATGCGCTTCAAACGGTTAAGGCAAAGATACTCGTTAGCTATCTGCCTGAGGAGGGGTGCATTGGTCGGAGGATTTTTTTCTGGAGAATTATTATTGAATGATGAATTATTGGGGAAAGCATATTTTAAAGTTAAAAAAGTAAAATCAGTGTAAGGGAAATAGTGTTAACCTTTCTCACAGATCGAATTCAGGTCCAGCCATATTTTAAATTAGGTTTCTGCATATTTTGCCTCTTTTGTTTATTCTAATGCGTTGCTTTCTAAGGATATTAGTCATTTAAATGGGGAAAAATACAGCCCCTTCCACAATTTTCACTGTGTACCCAATTGGGAAGATGGGTAATTCTGACTATACTTTTAGGAGCTACACTTGACTATACTTTTATGGGCGGTTTCAATAATAGGTGAAATATTAAGGTTTATTGAAAGATTTATTTTTAAATTTAAGATATACGAATTAAAATTGAAGGGAGAGGGAGGGTAGTGCATCAAGAGAGCTCCGCAAGTTTTTTTATCCAGTTTCCACAGTCATTTTAGACATGCAAATTCTATTTTTTTTTTTTAAATCACGTCATCTCTTAACTATATCTGCTCACTCTGTCAAGTATCAGTATTGGTGATGTTTAATTTTTCAATACATTTTTCATTGGACGTTTCGAATAGGCAACATTGGCCTGTAAAAGGTTAATGCAATGAATGTCGCTTTTCAGAACTAAACCAAAGTTTACCCCAGTCAGCACAAACCATAAACTTTCCATCTCGTAATATATTTGAACATGATTGTGCGCCAGCTAACTCAGAAACAAGGGGCTAAGCAGGGCCGGTTCCATAGTGGTAGGGGGGGGTCTCCCACACACACCCTACTTTACATGGGCGCCGGCAGCATAGGGCAAGGGGGCAATGCCCCCCTGGATTTTTGTAAGCAGGGTTTTCCCTTGCTTTTTTGCTCTTTCCAACATGGTAACCATACGTTGAAGTAGTCTTTGTCCCCCCCTTGAGTAGTCTTTGCCCCCCCCCTGGGAAATATTCTGCCGGTGCCCAAGCCATATGAAAAAGTACTCTTGTAGGCAAAATCGTCAGTTGCCAAAGGACTGTCGGCGAATTTGAGCTTTAAGCACCAATCTGTTAAGTGTTCAGTGTATAAATTACGAGTTCTGCCGACAGTTTATTATAAGTTATACTATATCACGAACATAGTCTTGCTACGATTTTCAATTTTCATTTTAGTGATTTACGTGCCAGTTAACAAGTCCCCTTTGTCCCCTCAAGCCAACTTCTCTCCAGATCATTTCAGTGTAATGAAGTGTGTATCTAAGGCAAACTTCCACATTGGGTATCTGCCTGAGGTGTGGGTGCCTCGGACGGAGGAGGATTTTTTAAGGGGATCTAATGCATATTCACGCTACATCTGGAGAAAATTTTTGGTTTGATATTCAAATGGCCCCCTATCGTTAAAATTTGCAGACCCTGCGTCTTCAATCGAGGACACAGAAGTTACTTGTACACTAGAACCCCTCTAATCCGTCACCTCTTGGACTGGAAATTAAAAAAAAGGGGGGGGACGTATTATCATACAAAATACAGAAAAATACGGGTTTACAGTAAAATATACGATCGCTGAGCTCAAAAAGGACTGTAGGGTAAAGGCACCAATAATTGACATTTTAAGAGCAACAATTAAGCACTCCCTAGTAAAATTGATAATTACTAAAACTATCTAGAAACAAAATTTTTGTTTTCTAGGCTAGTATATGGGGCACATTTCACCTTACAAGCTGCTCACTGGGGATTTTTTTGTACAGGGTTCGGGTGTAAATTTAAAAAGTGTCACTCTTTGTAGAGAACGTCAGCCTTGTAGAGAACGAGAAGAATTTTTGTCTTGACGGAGTCTTATTTCGAACATTTTTTTAATGCACACTGCCGACTTATGTCTAATGGGTGAAGAATTCAATCCCGTTACCACCTTTTTGGGGCACCCTGTATATCGCTATAGTCCATACTTAAAAGCTATAAGGAGTTATTTTTATTCCCTTTAAAAAAAAAAGAATAAATAGGTGGGTTTTTTTTCATATTTATTTATTGGAAATCCATTTTTTGAGAATCGAGATTTTCTTTCCAAGCCAAACCTTTCGCCAACGCCCCAGTTTTGTTTTTCTCGCTCTCTAAAAATATTGAACTAGACCACCGTAACTTCTTCCAGACAAAATATCGCAGAATCTTTCAGATGACCTCTTGACTTTGACTGACAATTTAGGGTCAGCCTTGTAGAGAACTTCAATAATAAAAAAAAAACCTGCAGCGAGAATGTTTTTCCGCCAAAGCATTCCAGTCGAATATAGCTCTGGAGATCTGAGATAAAATAAAACGTTATCTTCAGGCGGATGGGACATTCAAGATAGGCAAGACTTGAAAAATACGGCCACACATTTTGAGGTAACGGTGAATGTACATAACCCTTAAACCGGCTATGTCCTCGCAATGAGGACACAAATCCGTTTGGATTCAATTTGACTTCAATAAAATACGTAAGGAGCAGTGGCGTATCCAGACATTTTTCATGAGGGGGGGGGGTTACGACTACTGCAACTCACATATATGTATACGCCTGTGTGGTAAGGGAGTGAAGGATATACATTTTGCATGGCAAAAAAATTCCTCAGGGGGCGGGGGGAGGGTTATGACCTCCTACAACTCCCGCCACAGGTAAAGGAGAACAGAGTTAAACGAGAGTCCTCTTCTATCGAGGACATCACTTTCCGTAGCAATGATTGATTATTTGTAAAAAGGATGACAGAATTATTTTTGACAGTGCCGGCATCTGCTGAGAACTGTGGAGAACATAGAAGAAAAAACTAGATAGACTGGACAGTGGCGAGAAAGTGCAGCCGTTGCCATCGCTCCATTGAACTAACAGTAACAGGGTGGTGGATCGAATCGCCCATCGCGAGCCACACAAGCTCATGAGCATTTTCGACACAGCTGGCTGTGCGCCTCCGCACAGCCAGCTGTGTCGAAAATGTGCTTGAAATGACTGAAATTCTGCAAAACTGCCATTGACAGTAATGCATTCGAATTCTGAATTCTGAACTGTTCTGAATTTCTGTTCGAATTCGAATTCTGGCACAGTTCGGATAAAATATTCATTTTATCCCATTTCGCTTTGTCCGTATAACATGAAATAGAAAATGCAATCCTTCGTTTAATATTTTGTTACACGTTATCCTTATGTACAGCGACGCTACCAGTATTTCATTTTTGTAGCACTAGTTCTGCGACAGTTACAAGGGAGAGATATGAATTTTAACTATATTATCTTTTTACCACAAGCCAACACGAGCCGAATGCCTTGTCCGTTTCTACAAAGCCTCCAGAGGAGAATTATTTGGATGAATAAAGAGTCCATTTGCATCTAAATGGCTTCGAAACGAGCCCGAAAGCCCGGAGAAAAACGTAATGTTGGTTTAAACTATTACACGAAAAGAAAACACAAATAAATAGAAATAATGCGACTTCGTATTTTGGGCGATATTTTGTATTTTGTGTCGTTAAGGTTGCTTTTTTTTTCGGAATTGTGCCGTTTTCTTTCAAGGTCCATTTTATTTTAGACGGGATATTTAGAGATATGTATAACTTCAGGGTCTCGAATGGTCGAATAACAGAAATGTATAAACTATACTGGGTGTGCCAACAACACAGAGTACCTGTATTTATAAATGAATTAAACGAATAGCGTTTTATTAAAAAAAAAAAAGTCATGCGCGATACGAAATGTGTGATGTGTCGTTTTTAAATCACTTTATTATGAAAGTTTTACTTATGAATAAAAGTAATGTTTTGGAGTAAAAGTAAGAGGAAATAAGATGATTTTTAAAAAACATGCATGATCACAGCACTTGCTCTTTGCCTGTTTTTCTCGCGATCTCTACTGCAAACACTCTGCTCCCCCCTAGGGGGTGCGCCCCACCGTATGGGAAGTGCTGGTTTAGACGTCAGCTCTAACGTTAATACTATGCAGCGCGTTCGGTACCACGGATAGGAGGGCGGTCTTGGGAGGCATTCGTTGTTTGGAGCTGGCCATTCAATATTTACACATGCTATATGTAAATTACGCCGTACTTACATATTTGCATATTACTTCAAAATCAAGGCAGAGCGGGCCAATCGAACAACTCGCGTCTTTGCCATTGGCGTGTCCATATCTATTGAAAGTTTTGTTTTTTCCGTCCGTCCAGGTGGTGGAGTGGCTTAAGAACTCAGGCTTAAACCCAAAGAGCTAAAAAAAAAAAACCGATAGATTGCGGAGCGAACCGTTTCCATGGAAACCTACCGGTATTTACGAGAAAGTGCTCTTTAAGTAGTCTTTTTTTCTGAGAACTCCCCTCCTCTCTTAATGTTATATTTCGCTCCGCTCTTGTGATCGAAAAACGCTCCTGAAGAAGAAGCGCACTTTTGAAAACTGAGCCAAAAATCGCTCCGACTGATCGAATTTCGCTCGTTGTGTTTAAGCGTGTATTCTATCACGCCTCGGGTTCGAATCTCCACTTGGGCATGGATGTTAACTTGTCCGTCCTTTCCTAGGGGGTCAATCTGTTCGCCCACTAGGTATCAACACAATAAAACAGCCACAACACCTTCAACCAGTTGTAATGGACAATGCCTAATCGGCAACTGCCCGCTCGCTGAAAAATAGAACTAAGTTTTCCTCGATTAAGTGGACTATATTGGACTGAAAAGCGATCCGTAAAAGTAAATGTTCAGCGCAAATGTTCATATCATTACGCTAATCCCCCTGACTCGCTCTCTAACAATTCCGGTCCGACCCCTTCAAAACGAAACTTTTGCCGTCCTTCAACCAAACAGAGATTAGAAAGGGATGGTCTAAAACTGTCCTAAAATTCACACCGTTTGTACGATCCGCTTGAAATTTTTCCTTGTCATGTATAAAAATAGAGTAAACAATCTGCGCCCCTTTAAAAATCTGAAAATCCACCCGTTTCCTCATTTTTTAACGATTTTTCGCTCTTTTCAGCTCCATTTTATGTGCGAGAGTCCAAAAAATGATTCAATTGCGTGACAAAATGAGCTGTTTCGAATGAAAATGACGTCGCACAATTGGAATTCCCATTCATGTAAAATAGTTTTTCCAGGTTACAGAGTTTCATATTTTTTCATAAATAAATCGTCGGAATGGATATAAGAATGGCCGTGTACACAATTAACGAAACATTTCGAACGCGAAAAGCTTCCGCACGTTTCCAGAAGAGCATGAAATTCTATTTGGGTCTGTAATAAAATTTGAATATGGAGTTATTTATTTTAGGCGGGCGAAGATGAACCCTGCTGAGTGTAATGAGTGTTTCTTCTAGCACCCGTTGTCATTGCCTCCATAACGGGCTTTGACTTCCAGTGAAAGAATAAGTGAAGAAAACGAAATGAAGATGCAGTATTTATTTTGATTTAAATAGAATGATCATTATTAAATGAATAATATGAATGTAAATGAATATATTAGAGTTTTTATTTATTTTTTCAAAAGGACAGCTAGTTTTGCATATTTGCAACCATACAGGCGACCTACCCCAAAAACGTATTCATTAAAGTTACAGCATTTATCTTATGAATATGTACCACATTTCTTATAGTTTTTGTTATTCGATTTTATAGAATCATTACTTTGTTGCGCTTATGTATTTTACTTCGCATGAAAATTTTAAAATATTAAATTCCTTCAAAGTATTTAAAGGGGCTTTACGTCTTTTGTTTAAGGGATTCATTTTCGAATAAAATTTTCAGAAGATTACGCTGGAAAATTTTAATGGAATTATTTTTTTTTTTTTTCGCTAAGGTTCATTCAATCCAGAATCTAAATTGGGAACATGATGCCTTGAGCCTTTGAGAATAGGAACGAGGAAAAATGACACGGTATTCTGCTTGGAGTCCAATGAAAACGTTCGTGCGCTCATAGCCTGAGTGGGTGCAGTAAGCCCTTGTCAATAATGGCTCGTCTCTCATGAACGTCGAAGAAACACAAAAATTCGTTCTGACGTCACTTCTAAAATCTCATTTAATACTTTCCGATAAAGTTAAAAAAAAAAAAATGTTTGATGTCTGTCCGTCTCTGCTCCAGTCGCACTCAATATCCATCCATTATTATACGAAATTTATGTCATTCCTATGCACTGTGTATAGCACGCACCCTATTGAAGAGGGTGTGTTTAGCCTTCATAGTTCTTTTATAGGACCGACCCAATTTTAAACCGTGGAGTTAACTCGGAAAGCGAGATACTTCAAGGGTTAGTGAGAAAATGGTATTCACGACGCCACTCAAGGGTTACCCCAACATTTGACCCTGACTCCAGGTGCAAATTCTAACCCCGCAATTTTAGAGGGTTGACTCGGGGTTATGAACATGGCGGATTCGTGGGTTCTTTTTATTGATTTGCAAAATCGCGGAAATTTGCAAACGCTTGAATATGTTGTTCGTTTAAAATAGTTTTTTTTTTCAGATTAACTGGTTTAATTTATTTTTTCACTAATAAAATGATTTTCTCTGCATGAAACAATGATATAAGAGGCAATGCTTCCAGTTAAACGAAATCTTCCGAATGCGAAAAATTTTTGCATCTTTTTAGAAGAAATCGCTGTTTCGATTTCGGTATGTTTTAAAAAATGAATATGAAATTATTTATTTTAAGCGGAGAGAGATTAAATATTTTCAGATTTGACCTATTTTTGTGGATAGTTATTTCTAGTTCCCGTTGTCATTTCCACCCACAACGGGCTTTGGCTTCTAGTTACATTAATAGGAACAGATAACTTTTGGAGGGTGTTTCCGAAATCCCTTCACATTGGACGATTCATCACCCAACGTAGCACAAAACGATTGCGCTGGAAAGTGTTTTGTAATCGATGTGTTGTGCATGATTTATTTTTGTTTTCAAGGAGATTCGGCACACCAAACTGTTTCATATACTATCCTTAACCTATAATAATAATTTTTGGTTATTATTGCATCAATGTTAAACACATTTAACCTAATATTAAAAAAATTAAAAAGTTTTTTTTAAAATGAGACTTTTCCCCACTAATTTTAAAGTGCTACTCTTTTTTACTTCCTTGTACGTAGTATAAGGAAGTAATGTGATCCCGAAAAATTTTGGGGGCCAAATTTCGACATAAAAACCGATTTTGACTACCTCTAAATTGAATTTTAAAAATTTTTTCGATGCATCTCATCGTAGGCTAGCATGCACGATCATATTAACGCGTCTGCAACTCATTTTGACCAGTGGCGAGTCTACTGTGGCCAGTTTTTCCATGCCGTCTGTACGTACGTACGTACGTGTGTACGTACGTACGTACGTACGTACGTATGTATGTAACTCGCATATCTCAAAAACTATTGGTCGTAGAATGTTGAGATTTGATATTTAGGATTGTTTTATGATCTAGTTGTGCACCTCCCCTTTTGGTGGCAATCGAATGGATAGTTTATGTACAGGACCGCCCAAAAGATTCGAAATACATTACGCTCTATGGGCCGAAATTCATTAAACTCGCCTAACTCAAAAGCTATTAGGCGTAGAATGTCGAAACTTCATATTTTGGATAGTTGTAACATCTAGTTGTGCACCTCCCCTTTTGGTGGCAATCGAATGGATAGTTTATGTACAGGACCGCCCAAAAGATTCGAAATACATTACGCTCTATGGGCCGAAATTCATTAAACTCGCCTAACTCAAAAGCTATTAGGCGTAGAATGTCGAAACTTCATATTTTGGATAGTTGTAACATCTAGTTGTGCACCTCCCCTTTTGGTGGCAATCGAATGGATAGTTTATGTACAGGACCGCCCAAAAGATTCGAAATACATTACGCTCTATGGGCCGAAATTCATTAAACTCGCCTAACTCAAAAGCTATTAGGCGTAGAATGTCGAAACTTCATATTTTGGATAGTTGTAACATCTAGTTGTGCACCTCCCCTTTTGGTTCCATTCGACTGGATAGTTTATCTACAGGACTGCCCAAAACATTCGAAATACATTACACTCAATGGGCCGAAATTCATTAAACTGGCATATCTCAAAAACTGTTAGGCGTTGAATGTTGAAACTTTATATTTAAGATTGTTGTAACATCTAGTTGTGCACCTCCCCTTTCGGTTCCATTCGACTGAATAGTTTATCTACAGGACCGCCCAAAAGATTCGAAATACATTACGCTCTATGGGCCGAAATTCATCAAAGCGTTTTTTAGAGGTATTGGGCTATTTCAAACGACTCAGAAGTGATATATGCTGTAAAGAGTTAGAAAATGAATTTCTCTATTAAAAAAAGTGTCTTTATCATTTATAGTTCTGCTACAGGAACACTCAAAAGATTTCCAATACATTACGGTCAATAGCAATTTTAGGGGCATTCATCCATTTCAAGCACAATACCGTCCTACCACATAAGTTAGGTAATGGTCCGACCACGGTCACGTGCCTCCCTCAAGAACTATGCCAAAAGTCGCCAAGCTTGGCGACTTTTGGTGTACGTGTGTGCATATTTAACTCTCAAATCTCAAAAACTATTATGAAATTTCATATATAAGAATGTTGTAACATCTAGTTGTGCATCTCGATTTTTGGTTCCAATCTACTGGAGAGTTTATTTACAGGACCACCGAAAAGAATTTCAGTACCTTAATGTCTATGGACATCTTCATTATAACACAACTGTAGACAGTCATTGTTTGGTACATGCCCAAAATCTCGCCGTCTGTCCTCGACCTTGGCGAGTTTTGGCGAAATATCGCCAAATTTGGCGATAGTCAGTCATTTCGTCCATGCCCAAAGTATCGCCATTTGTCATCGTTCTTGGCGAGTTTTGGCGAAATATCGCCAAATTTGGCGATAATCTGTCATTGTTTGGTTTATGCTTAAAATCTCGCCAAATGTCGTCGACATTGACGAGTTTCGCCGAAATATCGCCAAATTTGGCGCCAAAAATTATTTCCTATTTTGTATAACTCTAAAACTTTAACCCGTAGATTTTTTTAACTTTGTATTTAGAACTATTGTAATATTTAACTGTTTTCAATATCTTTTTTGACAGCAATCGACTGAGAATTTATTTACATGGTGAGCCAAATGACTTTGAATACATTGAGGTGTATAGATGCATTCAATTCATTGAAGGTCTGTGCTCACTGACTACTTTGGCTATCCCCAAAATCTCACTGACTATCTCAAGTTTGTCGGCTTTTGGTGAAATATCGCCAAATAAAGTGTCAGAAGGAAATCTTTGAAATTGAACTCAGCTTGGCGATATCGAAATATTTGGCTAGAAATTGCTAAACCTTACTATTATTGATATTTTATCTCTTTCAAAAAAATAAATTTAGAGGAAGTGCGTCGAAAATATTTTTGATCTAATGGACGTGCAAAGAAGTCATGTGTTGGACACATCAGATTTTTTTAATTTTAATTTTAATTTTACTTGCTTCAGTTTTTCTAATGTTGTAAAGGGTAATACTTTTGACTAATTACATTAACCAAATCTTGCACCTTCAGTCATTCTGTTGTGACTTCGGGATGTTTGGTTCTGACTCATTTTATGAACAGTTGTAAAATAATTTAATCCATGTAAGATCTTCTGCATGTCCGATATTAGATCGGAAAAATCACCCCTATTAAGTTCACGCTGGAAATAAATTAAAGGTCAAATAAAACTAAAGAAGCGCATGTTTAAAATCGCGCCCAATTTATAAATGTGTCGCCTTCAGACTTGGGCGAGATAACGGACATAACTTCTAAAAATGTGCATCCCTATCAATGAAATTTTACGAGACACTGTAAAAGAACTTTATAATTCCACCCTTTAAGCGAATAGCGAAACCTTTTTAGGAACGTCTTTATACTGATTGTACTGTTCTGGAAACAGATTAATGTCTCTGAACCGCCACGGGCGCCCCACCATGGCCGAGTGGATAAGACACTGAAAGTGGTAGACGGCTGAAGTGTGGAGGTCCAGCGTTCCGACCTTATGCGCAGCTGTGGATCGAACGGTCTGCAGTTTGGATCGGTTTTCTGCAGATGTAACGTGGATACACGTTAGAATCCCTTAAAAAGTCCTTTGACGAAGGTAACCCAATCATTGGCAGATACCCCCTTTCGTACCTTTGCCGTAACACAGCACGAC
>JAWZYV010001643.1:0-21776 GCA_038373885.1 Cheiracanthium punctorium
TGCGTTTTACCCCAGATTGCTATGTGATTACGATTCCTCATTGTGTGCCCTATCACCCCTTGAAGTTTTGCCCAAGAGTTTAGATTCACCCTGTATAATTAAACAGAATTTCTGCACGCCCAAGAAAGAAAAAACTAAAATCTCATGTTTACTCATGCGAAAATTTCGGTGTCTGTGTGCGGAGTAGTATTATATCCCAATATCCTCTTCTCTATACCCTTTTATTATAACTAATAATATTTTTTTGTGTAATCCTTTTGCTCAGATATCAATTTCTAACTTCATGCGTGGCCGTTATCGTTGTTTTAAAACTCCTTTGATAATAAATAACATAAAATATTTCATTAAGTAGGGATAACAATTCACAACGTAAAAAACAGCAGCAAAAGCTTCCAGCTCAGAGCTTGCGCAATCGCTGTGATCCGATTGAACATTCAAAGACCCATAATCGGAAGCAACACTAGTCACAGTACGGGAAGCTTCTCTCTCCGCTGTACCTTTTTGATGAAAGCGAGCATGTTAACCCTGCGTTCAGTGCAGGCCTTGACTATCGCACTGGCATTTGGGGCACGTGTCCTGGGCACAGTTTCAGAATAGGCCAAAAAATTGAGTTTAAAGCTATGTACAGGGGCACAAAAATTGAGCCAGCTATATAAAGGGGCGTAATTTTTAAAAGTGAACTGGGTTCAAAAATGTTATAGTCAAGCCCTGGTTCAATGGTGAATATAATTTTTTAAGAGATAGAAACAGGGTCGCCGGGAGGGGTAAAAATATATAATTAACGTATATATATATATATATATAACTG
Organism: Cheiracanthium punctorium; assembly: GCA_038373885.1. Lineage (NCBI taxonomy): Eukaryota > Metazoa > Arthropoda > Arachnida > Araneae > Cheiracanthiidae > Cheiracanthium > Cheiracanthium punctorium. Next base: position 809 of record JAWZYV010001643.1, read on the forward strand.
TATAACTATATAATTATAATATATGTATTATAGTTATATATTATACATATAGTTATATATATATATATATATATATATATTGGATTATCTTGGGATTTCACTTTACGTAAGTAAGCTATTATATATTATATACTATTCTGTTTTATTATGCTGCATAATGCGCTATCTTTCAGAATATTTTTCTATATTATACTTGTCTACTGTTAAATGCATAACTCCAAAAATATCGCCAACATTAGGTAATATTCTTTCATCCTAATCTCTACATGTCTTAAAATAGCTGCATCTTGCGCTTTTAAGTTCATGTGATTTAAATCTCTCCTATTTATGCATTTCAGTGATTTATTACACCTATCAAATGGCTTTTACGTATATGTTTTCTCTCCCCGATATCCTACTTACTTATTAAAATTTAATCTATAGTTTTAATTTCAATTTTTGATTCTTGTAAAATATTTATTGCACTTGCGTCATCCAAGTAAACTATTGATACCTTTAGGATAGTGCTGCCATCTATACTAAATAGTAAGCATAGATTTTAGATTGAAATATAAGGGATGTTTATAATTATTCCCCTTGCTATGTAGGAACCATGAGTTTAAAATAACCCTTCGTATGCCAATCACTACATCTTGTAAATATCAAGCTATCTTAGACCAGATTATTATTATAATTTTTATTTTATTTTATTTATTTATATTTTTAAATTTATATATATATATTTTTAATTTCTATTTCTTGTGTAGTAATACCGTTGGTTACAGTGTTTTTTGCGTATTCTAGATTTTTCTCATTTTTCTTTTTCCTAATGTTTGTAATTACTTTTGGTTACAGTATTTTGATTATTTTAGATTCTTTCTCAATTTTCTTTTTCCAGTGTTAGTAATTACTTTTGGTTACAGTTATTTGATTTTTCTATATTTTCTACTTTTTATTCCAGATATACTTATTTTATTATTCAATATTTGTTTTTTTTCTTATTTACATCTTTTTTAAGTCTTTGGACTGTAACCTTTTTTGTACTTTTTGATATAATTGTGTCTTTTCTACTCTGATATAGCATAATATCACCCTTAATGGTACTAAACAAAAATAATTTAGTGACTGGCAAAAGTGGATTACATGATGTAAGTCCATATGCCCGGTACATTTGTTCTAATTCACAGGAAGAGGGGAACAATGGATCGAAAAACAGTTACTCTTCCTACAAAAATTACAGTAGTGATTGGCAATCTTTTCTTTTTAACTCTTGTGGCTCCAAAAAATGCAAAACTTGCCCTTATGCTTCTAAAAATCTAATAGACAATAGTACTAAATATCACAATTTTTGCAAAGTATATAATTGTATATATAAAATTTCATGTACTATCTGTAACATGGATTATATTGGACAGACTCGTAACCCGTTACACATACGCATTAACCTGCACCGCAATAACGTAAAAAAACTATTTATCCAATAGTCATCTTACCAATGTAGAATATGCTCACTTTCACTCCCACGGTTTTGAAAATGTTACTGTCGAAATTCTCGCAATACAAACCAATATTTCTGAACGGCTTTTCCTCGAATCACAATTAATCAATTGTCATAACTCCTGTTATCCTTATGGTCTTAACCAAATAGTACATAATAAACACTTCCATTATTATAATACACAATCTGATCCCTCCAAGTATACTCCTATGTATAACCTTTTAAATTTGTCCTTATATAAACGAACAAGTCGTTATAAACGAGGGAGACATAAAGCTACTTCTACTACCATAATGTCAAATAAGCACATTCAGTCTGAGTTATACACCCTAAATAAAAGTTTTGAGGTTGACCATAATTGGCTAAAAATACGAGCCTACGTTTTCTCTTTAAAGAAAAAACACCTCTCAAAGTATTATAAAGTTTCCACTTCATATACTTTCTCTGACCATTTTGCCCACTTGTTTTATGATTTAATAGTTACTCGTGCAAATGCACTAAATTACAATTTACTAGGTCACAATCGCAATAGTACTAAGCTAAATTCCAATTTTGTTATTAATTTCTCCAATCCTGTTTTTAATATGATTAACTTCAATAAACTTTTATCTTCTCACCCTGACTCTTTCCCTTTACCGCATCTCAGCCTAAAAAAATCTTTCAAATACCCTATACCTATGGGTAGAAAGATATTTAATTATAACTCTTTCTGTAGGAATTTTGTACCCGATGATGAGGTACCCTGTCTTTGTCCAGTGGTCAATACAATTCTTATGTTAATTCTGATTTTGGACATATAGTTACCGGAGATCTTTCTATTATCAAAGATCTTAAACTTCAACGGATCATGAAAAGAGGTACTAAGTTTAGGTTACCAACTAAATACTGTATAGATGATGTAATAGATTCTTTCACATATAATATAGACGTATATATATATATAACACTTCAATAAAAAAACAGCAAACCTTCTGCCTTCTTTAATGAATGGAAATTTAATATTCTTGCTGACCTTAAAAAACAACTACTTTGTAAATTTAGATATACTAAAAATATAAAACTAAGCAATCAAATAACAGAGCTACAGAATAACTTTATCATTACTTATGTTGATAAGTTTAGCAATAACTATGCTATAATATGTAAGCAGTTATATCACAATCTCTTAGCTTCATCCATTAACAATAATCCAAATTTCAGTCTAACATCTATCTCTGAGATAACATTTAACAAAAAGATCTTAGCTTTCCACAAGTTACTTAAAATCAAGCATGAAAATCTAAAATATCCTTACTTAGTGCTAATACCAAAGTTTCATAAAACACCACTAAAATTCAGAACTGTTACTATAGGATGTAACACTTATAATAATGTAGCAAGCAAAATATTACTAAAAATACTTACTTCTATGCATGATATGTACATAAAATCTAACACTTCTTCTATATCTATAGGTAATAGCTATGAACTAAAAAATAAGATTAATGCTCTACACGATGTAATTAATATATCAACTTATGATTTTAAAGACTTATTCAATAGTATACCACTAGATGACTTATACAATATAATATTGAATCTATTTAAACTTAGTAATAATAATATAACCCTGCCTTCTTACATACATACTATGTATTTCGAAAATCTTTTAAAGTTCATAGTCTATAATAACTACATTCTACATAATAATAAATTATATAAGCAAGTTATAGGAATACCACAAGGTGGTTCTAATTCCAGTTACTTAGCAGACCTATATTTATATAATTATGAAAAAAATTACAATAATCCTTCTCTTATAATATATAGGTACATACATGACATAATAACAATAGCTACTGACATTACTTATAGTGATACTGACCACCTACCCATAGCTTACCATTCAGCCCTAGAACTAATAAAAAATCCTAATGATAATAGAATAATTAATTTTTTAGACTTACAAATTAGAATTAATGATGATAAGAGTCTATCCTTTAATATATACAATAAAAGAAATGACTTTAATTTTCAGGTTAATACTTTCACTCATTTCACTTCATGTATGCACACTTCTGTGTTTAGAAATATTATCTCTAATCATAAATATAGAATAGAGTCTCTATGTACCAATAGTCTTAAGGCCAGTAACTTAACTGACCTATATAAAACTGCTATAAAATATAATTATCCAAGTAAATTTCTAACATCCATTTTATATCCTTTATGTAATCAAAAAAACTGTATGTCCTAATCAGAATATTGGTTGGTGAGGATGGGGTTGGTTGTTGGTTCTTTCTTTATTTAAAAAAAAATCATAAAATATATATCTATATATTTTATTTAAAAAAAATCATAAAATATATATCTATATATTTTATTAAAAAAAAATTCTATAATTAAGAATAGTTGATTACTGGTACTTTTTTCTTTTTTATGTGAGTCTGTAACTAATGAAGCCATACAGAGTACTGTTCTACCTAAATATTTTACAATAATATTAGCATAAATAGCATTAATAAATGTGTATAATTATTATCAATATCATTACTGTTATAATTATTTCTACAGTTTTTTCCTTCTCCACAACTTCAACTAAGTACTTCTTAGCTAATGCAGCTAGTACTACGTTAAACATAGGCTAGCTATACTAGTGTTATATTTATTTTATTATTTATTCATTTAAATATTACCATTTTTATTCTTTTTATTTATTCATTTAATTATTACTTTTTATTTTTTCCTTTCCTTTCCATACTTATACTTCCAAAGTAATATTAATATATCATTTTTTCCCCCCCACTCCATGGCATTACTTGTCTATTGATGGCATTAAGTCTTCTCTGATGGCAACATGCACTAATACTGCCTCCATTACTGAGCTTTGATCTTCTTGTCGGTCAACTTCCTCGTTGTTTTTTTCTAATAGCTACGGTCGCGCCCTCAAGTTACAAAAGGACCCTAATTTTGGTCAGGTAACTTGCAGAAACCTAGCTATTATTTTTTTTTTTCGATTAAATTGAAATGTGTGTTCGGTGGCGCCTGATGATAAAGCACACCATTTCAATTTTCCATTCCATTTTCCGTCTATTTGTGGATACATGTGATTAGGCTTAAAAAGCCCACCAGTTCTAATTTGGCGCTTTATATCCAATTTATCCACTCTTTCATTGCCTTAAAAGGCTATATTTAAACACTTATCCGGTATAAGCTCGTTAATTGGCACCATGTGCTATCTACTTTTTTATTTTTATATTTTTCACTTTATCAATGGATTATCTTGGGATTTCACTTTACGTAAGTAAGCTATTATATATTATATTATATATATATATATATATATATAATAGTTATAGCTAAATATATAACTATAATATAATATATAATAGCTTACTTACGTAAAGTGAAATTCCCAAGATAATCCATTGATAAAGTGAAAAAAATATAAAAAGTAGATAGCACAGGGTGCCAATTAACGAGCTTATACCGGATAATTGATTAAATATAGCCTTTTAAGGCAATGAAAGAGTGGATAAATTGGATATAAATAATATATATATATATATATACACATATACAGGGTGTCCAGTGCTAACGGTGCCCAATGGCTATTTCCTAAACCGCTAGTCATAGACACGTAGTTCCAATTGCAAAAAATGCTCTAAATTGCATAATCTATTATAAGAAACAATTGAGTCAATAAATCAATTCCTATAAAAATTAAGAAACTTAAATTTTTATAGGCTCCCCTGGTCCTATCAGTTTTATTTAGGAAAATTTTATTTATAAAATTTCATGCACAGTTAAAAAAAAAAAAAAAATTCGCCCTTCTACGACCAAAACTCACCGAGTTATGAAGCTGCAAACATTTTGACATAAATCACTTTTCCACGTTTAAAAATGTCCCGTTACGGCAATCCGTGAAGGGACCATATCAATATTGAAATTTTAAATTATAGGTTATAATTTTCTTTACAAAGAAGCAAAGCTCACTTATCTTTAAACTAAGGGTTATAGTCAGGTTCTATAAAAATTTATCGGCTATCAGACTTGTGTAGCATGCAGAATTGTAACGGCGAGTATGCTACGCAAAGTACAGGAAGAATTTTCTACACGGGTGCATATTTGCATTGCAGCCGAAGGAAGCTATGAGCAAATGTCATGCTAACAAGATTTGTAATTTAAAATTTTTAAAATGCATATTTTCTATTTTAAAGTGTTTTATTTTCTAATTTAATGTTCAATGAAGTGTTTTATTCGCTTGTTTTTTTGTATTTTAAGTTATTTAACACCAGTTCATTTAAAAAACTGTTTTAAAAAATTCTATTTTCAGTATAAGCTATATTTTTATGTTAATTTATTGGATGCACATATTTAAACGTTAATCTTCTTTATTGCAATGTAGAAACGTACAATAGTTGATGAAATTGCTAATAAATATTACAAGGCTCAAAACCATGTACATTAATTTTTCTCAAGGTCATTTTGTATACAGCCCCTATTTCGCATCTCGAAAAGTGCTCTAGCTTTAAGCAGAGGTAACTCTGGGAATTTTGGTAGTAGATGGACGATTTTTTTTCATTGTGCGTGAAATTGTGTAAGGAACAATTTTCTAAATATGACTTATAGGACCGTATAAAAATGTAAAATTTCGTAATTTTTATAAGAATTGATTTGTTGACTTCGATTGTTTCTGACACAATTTAAAGCATCTTTGCAAATGCAACTACGTGTCTCTGACTAGCCGTTTAGAAAATAGCCATTGGGCACCGTTAGCACTGGACACCCTGTATATATATTTAAGACAGTAAAAAAAAGCCTGAATGTATGTGTGATATTTTGAATTCTACATGTAATTGTCACGTTAAATTACATGTAGAATTCAAACTATCACACGCATATCCAGGTGTTTTTTTCTTTTTTTTACTGTCCTAAGTGTAAAAAAACTTAACTTATAGGTAATTAGTTTTTTAGATCTGTGCTTATGGTTTAATATTTTTTATCATTGTACACATAAATTTTAGAGAAGTCATCCACGTACTTCTTTTTGAGAGACCGCTCATAGGGGTTAATGCTGTCGCATGCACTGTGTGTCCCCATAATGTAATGACCAGCGCTTTCGGCCGTAGTAGTATTGAATGCCTACCGGCAAGTGCCCACCATTAGGAAAAAGTGATTGGAAATAATTATGATTAAATACAAATATTTTAGGAATTAAGGCCTAATGTTTAATATTTCTCTTTAACATTAGAGAGGTAATTTTTCAATTACCTCTTTAATGCTAAGATTTAAACTGAAACACTATTAGTAAAAATTAATGAAAATTTGTATTTTGATTTTTTTTTTGACATATTGATTTCAAATATTGACTGAACATCAACCACCCCGTCTGCACCCCTGATATCCACTCGGTTACCGGTCGGCCATGGAATGAGTGTGTCGTTTCAAGCAAATGCCCTCTAGATTCACAATTTCACAGCTTCAAGGTCTGCTTGGTGGAACATTTTAATGTCCGTGAAATTCGGTGCAAAACACAATAGCCTGTCTTGAGTGAAAGACAAAGAAAATTACTTTTAGATATCAAGCGAGTCATGTTCAGTTATTAGTTTAATTTTCTTTTTTGATTTCGGAGAACTTAGAAACTTAATTTTTTTATATTCTTCTGCGTAAAAATAAGAATATTAATTTTTAGTTTTAGTTAAAAGCTTCTCCAATGGTTTTAAAAAATGTATTCTATTTTAAAACATACTTGCCCTGAAAAGTCTAGTCTAGTTCTCAGAAAACGGAATAGTTCATATGAGTGATAGCAGATGGCAGCACCATATCTCGTAACCAAAAATGAAATTGTTTTTATTCGAATTGATAATTGTGTTTGTCTTATGGCAAGCCTACACTAGCCTATTGGGTGGTTGGTGCCTTGGGAGGGGGACTTTTAAGGGTTTCTCACGCATATTCACGTGACATCTGGATAAAACCACCCAAAACTCCAGATCAGTAGATCGACAGCCATGCTGTAGACCCGAACAAAGATACGACTCAGATCCACTTTGCCATAGTTGAAGCCTCGTGTAATTATTAGTTATATGAAGTAAGAATTAAGATCTATTCATATGTTTTTAATATTAATTTAATAATCCATGATACATATTAATAATTTTAATAAAAATTATAATAATAGTAAACTATGTTTGGGTCGTTTAGTTCTAATAGTACGAATAAAAATCAGTTTCTTATTATCCATATTATATGAGATATAAATTAAAGTATGAACAAATATTTTAAGACAGGGGGATGGGGATTTTGGAAGCTCATAACTCAGTTATTTTCCGTTCAAATTTATTGAAAATTGATATCTGGGGTTAAAATGAGCTAAATTTTTGAAATATGAAGTGAAATCTATGGGTTGCTATTGGGAAAAAATGTTGGTACGAATTTTAATATGGAGATGGCCCCTTATGCAATTTTTATGTATAGCAAATTAAAGTACATGTCAATCGTGAACGATTGGTTTCTGTTACTCTACTGTACGATGAACGATGGCCGAAAAAAGTGCAAGTGGGCGTTTTCATTTTCTGCAGCTGTACGTTATCATTGCATATTACCGGCTTCAAATGTGCTAAACCACTATTAAGTAATCGCATTAATAAAAGGTTTAAAGTTTTTACTTTTAGGCACCAAATTTTATTAAATTTAGTTAATTTGCTTTCAACCCATCCATTCATGGTATTTCGCAAAATACCCGAGGGATCTTTTCAGCTTAGACCCAAATCTTTCCAAACTGTTTTCTAGCACTTCTTGAGTGGCCCTACTATTATAGTACTAGTATTTTATACTACTATATTTTATAGAGCCCGCGCTTTTCGACAGGGTCAAAAATCCCACCCTGCGTGCCACTGCTGTTTAGCAGACATGGCCTCTCCTGTCCATATTTTGGTTTGTTTGGGTTTTAACAAAGACGAATTCCTGCGGGACCCTCAACTTTTTTTAGACTTTTTCGACGTTTTAGGATTCACGGGGATTGTCTAGCCCGGCTAGATGATTCCGAGATTAGTAACAACTACAACAACTGAGATTCATTCGTCGATGTAATGCATTGGCGCCATTTATTGTGAATTTCAAGGACCTCAAACAATTAACAGAAAATAAAATAATCGATATGCCCGTACCAACCCCAAGTCCGAAGCAGCCTTACTCTCCCCTACCTGACAATTAAAAAATTTATGCATTTAGGAATAAAAATTTAAAATATTTAATAATTGTTAAATAAACGGAATAATTTTGTATTGATTAACGTGAATCATTGTACTCTTTAAGAAACTTTCATTAACTGTTTCAGAATAATGTGCTGTGTTTGTACAAAATAACGCTTTGAATATAAAAAATGCAATCTGGCTGAAATGGCTATTTAATAGTAGAATTCCTTACATCTATTGTAAATTGAGGATTTTCATCACGAAAAAGTAAAAATACGGATTATAAAATATTTCTAACTTCATGGAACTTACAATTTCACTGCGAGATCCTCCCCCCTCGATCAGGGAATTAAAAGCAGTCGACTGAAGCATTTGTTAGAATTGCAAATTTATCTATAAATCCTCATTTTGCTTTTTGATTAGTGCTATTCTTCTGTCGGTATTAAAAACGATAAATGCGGATATTTTCTGATTTGCAAAACATAACCCTACTTTATTATTTATTCCAAAGTTGCAACCATAAATTTGGACGCATTTTAACGAGAAACAAAATTATGATTAATGTGACTTGTAATTTAAACATGTAGTATTGTCTCCAAGATGCAATCGAATCAAAATAGTCTTGACCATCAATCCGTATATTTTAGAAAATCCATAATATTTCAGAACGTTTTTGGTCTATCTGACAGATATTATAGAAAAAAAGATGCTGCAGTGGTTATGGGGTAGAATATGCAATGTCTGGATAAAAAATAATACGTTGGTTTAGTATGTATTCTGATAATGCGATTTTATTTAAAAAATTGTAAGCACATAACCAATGGCGCATTCAGGGAGTCTGGACCCTCCCAAAAATTTTGATTGCTGGTATAAAGGTAATGTCCTTTTTTTCGAAAAATTCAGCCTTTTCCGCTACTTGGACCCTCTCCGAAATTTTTTTCTGGATACGTCCCTACTCAGGCGCGTAGCCAGGAAAATTTTTCGGGAGGGGGGGGGATATGCGCCTGGAAAATATTTCGGGGGGGGGGATATGAACTTATATCTGTATAAATAGACGGAATTTCATCACTAATCCAAACATTTCGGGGGGGGGATATATCCCGATATCCCCTCCCCTGGCTACGCCCCTGTCCCTACTCATAACCATATGGAGAAACTATAGAGTGAATTTTTAAGCTTAAGATTATATCACTTAATAAAACTTATATCACCATAGGGGTGGTATCATTAGGAACCATGGCTTCCATGTGGAGATGTTTGGTACACCCGTGAGGGGCAAAAAATTGGGGATGTTTTTTTCAAGAATTTTTGATAGAAGCTGAAGCAAAGAATATTTTGCACCTTAAAGATAATTCCAAGAAAATTTAACTTTGATCTCAATAGTAGATGATAACTACGATTTTTCATAGTTTTACGTCTCTAGTTAGCAGCATATAACCCAGTTGATGGCAGTGATCAACTGCAATTCAGCAATCTGTTCCCCAAACTTTTAAAGGAATCATTAGTGAACATTCAGTTACATAGCTCGAAAATACTTTAAAAAGAAGTAGTTCTGATTTTGTTAATCTGAATTTTTTTTTAACTGAGTTATTATTAAAAACTTTCCCTTATATAATTTGTTCTCCCTTTGCTCTGCATATTTTTAATGAACAGAGGTGTAACTAACGTTCGACCGAAGTGAATATTCCTATACCTAATTCAAATATTTCCTCACGTTTAGATGAGCTTTAAAATAATAAATATTTTATAAATATTCATAAAAATAAATATTGCAACAAAATAAACTATATATTATAAAAATAAAAGTATTTAAAAGTCTTTCTCTGTTGAGCATCTTGTAAATTCTTTGTAACAAAACATTTAATATAAAATTCTATAGAAATAGGTGCTGTGGAAAGGACAATATTCTTATAACTCTTCCTCTGATTAAGCTCAAAATCTTATAAGGGATAGAAGAGGCAATTAGCTTTATCGAATTTAAGAATTCTGAAAACGAAACTCTTTTCCAAGTATATTTTTCACGACAAAACATTTTGTGATTCTTTTATTTTTCTTTTTGTATTCAGTTATACGCAATGGTCACACTGATAAGTGATACCATTGGTTGAAAGGTTTCCATAGAAAATCTACACTGGGGTCTTTGTTGACACTGGTGCCTTTACTATTGCTAGTTGTTATAAATAATTTTGAACCAATTGTCAAACCCCTAGCTTTATGAGTTGTTGGAAAATAGGGGTTGTTGCAACCAATGGCATCGAAATCGTCTCTCGAAAATTATTTTAAAATTAAAACCACGTAGAAGCTACTAATTAGAGTTACATAATGTACTTTTTTCAAAATTTTCCAACAAACAATAAGTTAACACTTTTTTTAAGGGGGGGGGGGGGATGAGCTAGTTTTTCGTGCTATTGCCTCGAGATGCATGGACCAAAAAAAAAAAAAAAAAAATCCCGTATAATTAGTAAGTATTCCACTATAATGTGTAGCAATTACATAGATGAGTGTGTGGAACACAATTTGAGTGTTAATAATTGTATGTTGCTTATTAACTCTGCTGAAATCTGTTCAAGTAGACAATGACGTTAATATTAAGTTTACGCCCACATCTGACAAAAATGAGTTCAAGTAGGCTGTTACAAGAATAGTAACCGCTCACAAAGTGTTTTTCATGGACTGGTTTACGCTATGTTCATAGAATGTTTATTATTTCAATATGTTACACACATAATTCATTAATTTCTACACATCATAGTCAAATACTTACTGATTGTTGGTGATTTTTTTTTTTTGGGGGGTGGGGTGGAATCGGCGTATTTCAAAAAATCGACGCGAAAAATCAACCCCAATATTTTGAAAAAAAAATTGCTGCTTTGTTGTAGTTGAAAAATTATTGAAAAATATGCAATGTAAATCTAGTTAGTAGCTTCTAGGTGGTCATATTTGCAATCAAATATCTATCATAGTTTCGAAGAAAAACGATTTTGAAATTGTGGGTTGCAACCCATTTTTCCCCAAAACGAATAAAGCTAGGGATTTGATGATTGGCGCAAAATTATTTTCAACTAGCAACATAATAAAGACACCAATTTCAATACAGAGGAAAGTGCAGTTTTCTTGTGGAAACTCGGTGAGATCCTTTGAATTAGAAAAAGATTCTTTATGTATGACATAATATATATATATATATATGTGCTATCAACAGGCATTACGTTATGAAAATGATTTTAAAGTTGATGGACACGTTTATTAAAAATAGTTCACATTTAACATGTTTTACATTTAACATTTAACATTTGGAGTGACATTACGTTATGAAAATGATTTTAAAGTTGATGGACACGTTTATTAAAAATAGTTCACATTTAACATGTTTTACATTTAACATTTAACATTTGGAGTGACAATTAGTACTTATACATACAAAAAATATTTAAGTGTAATTAAAATTTATAGGACCAAATACTATTTTCTAAAAACATTCCTCTTAAAATTATTTTAAAGTTCATGGGAATGTTTATTACGTTTACTAGACTTACGTTAGTACTAGAATCTAAGAAAAATAGCCAAGTTTAATTTTAGTCAAACATCTTTGGCATAGAAACAAATAGTTATTTTCTAAATAAAAATACCTATCAACAATAAAGTTTCTTATTGTTTGCTGGAATATCACGCAGTTTTGAAAGTAGACTACTAAAGTATTTTACACGCACTACATGAAGTATAAAACCTATAAAAAGTATTTATTTACTTCTATAAAATGCGAGCACCAGAAATTCAAACGAGATATCTTTATAAAAAAGTTCTTTTTCTGCTACGCATTTATGGGTGTTTCAGCAAATATCTCTCAAGAACCACCGACTAGGTGGATATTATAAATATGAGATTGTCTTATCCTGGAAATCGGATAGGTGTCGGACTCCGTAATTCACATTTGATCTCGAGGAAAATAGCATACCTCCTGGGCATGTTTGGTCCAGCTTTTGGTGAAAAAGCTTTATTTTCCTGGGGATCTTCTAGATAACTTTCTGGCAGAAACGTAAAAAATTAAAATCATGTTGGATGATAGGATATTTAAAAAAAATTCTAATTTTGTTCTCTGATAGTAACTAATGACTAAGATTTTAAAAAATTCCTTTAACGGCTTTATGGTCCTCCCAAATCAGCTGCAGAGAAATCTATTGATTCCTGTGATTAACTGTAGATGAGGAATCTGCTTCTCAAATTCTTAAAGGAATCTACAGTGTTCCTACCGTAACACAGCACGAGAATACTGCAGAAGTAAAAAAGATAGCACGTTTTCTCAGTAACTTCGCCCGTTTGGCTAAGGGAGATAGCTTTCCGGTCAGATTACCCACACTGTAAATTTCTGAGGCTGTGGTCATTGAAATTCACAGACGTTTAGTTTATTTTATCCTTACAGAACAGCTTTTTTCCCCTGTCAATAAATAGAAATTATGAATTGCTAGTAGTAGATAAATAAGAGTTCACCCCATGCGGTGCCGTGTTAATTCTGCGGTGCTGTCCGGATGAGTGCGTTCCCTGTGTTGAGACCGGATGCTGAGTGGGGAGGGGAGCGGATGTTGGAAGCGTTGATAAGAATTTTTTTTTTATTTTTTTTTTTCAAATAAAGGGACTTAGAAAAAATATTTGAGATTTGAACGCGCAACCTACAAAAGAATTCATAGGCTAATGATTGTTGGCTTAAACCATTAGGCCGAGAATCCTTCAGGTATAAAATTGTAGGTGTTTTGTGCTATACTTTAGTTTTGAAAATGAATTGGTCGAGTGAAGTTGTAGGAGTGGCATGCATGTATATGTGCATAATTTTTACGCTCATCTATAGTTTTACCGGAAGTGATAAGTTTGCGGTTGATTTTGTTTTACACTTAAATGAAACGGGAAACGTAACGTTTTCTCGGTGATGAATATGCGAGTGAGGATTAATATAACGAATAATCATATTTTATGCTGCAATGAAGAAAGCGTATCACGACCCAGCTCACGAGGCGAGTTTTGTTGGTGTAAATGCCTTATACGGTGTTGCTCGAGGAAGAGTAAGCAAACCGCGGATTCGGAATTGGCTACAAGGTGTGGACGCATACACTCTTCACAGACCGGCGCGCAGGAAATTCCCGACAAATCGAGTGATTGTCTATGCGAAAGATCATCAGTGGCAAGCGGGTCTAGTGGATCTGTCTAATTTAAGGCAGTACGAACTTTAATTTTAAGTTAAATAAGTAATTTTACAACAAATATTTTCTTAACCAAGAGATTTAAGTTAATAATTAATTTTACAAATATTTTTTAATCAAGAGTTAATTAATTTTTTTTAACCAAGAGTTTTAATTTTAAGTTAAATAATTTTACAACAAATATTTTTTTAATCAAGAGTTAACTTATTTTTATTTTTGTTATTTTTTTTTAACCAAGAGTTTTATTTTTAAGTTAATAATTAATTTTACAACAAATATTTTATTTAATCAAGAGTTAATTTTTTTTAACCAAGAGTTTTAATTTTAAGGTAAATAATTAATTTTACAACAAATATTTTTTTTAATCAAGAGTTTTAAATTTTAGCTAATTTTTTTTGTATATCATATTTTTGTTAAATAGCAGTTTAACATTAAAGTAGGGTTTAGGATACCAATACATTTCTTCTACAAATTTCTTCTACTGTTAGGGAAGTGAGAAAATTATACCATAGAAAGATTTTAGTACCTACAGATTTTACAAATAATGATTTGAATATAGTCTTATTTTCTATTGCGAGAAAACCACTTTAACCATATATCCCAAAAAACTCCAAGTTTTTGTATACGAAATGTATGAATACTCAAAGTATTTATCTAAACATTTTTTCTTTAGATATTACCAACACATTTTTGATAGATTTTAGGCAGTGATTATACTAGTATATATTTTCTATAGATCAATTAGAGGGGGAAAAAAATTGCATTTTTAGTCATCCTACAAATTTTTTTATTATATATCACAAGTAGAGTAACTTGATTTATAGAGTTTCAATACGATACGAGTTAGATATTTTTAACTTTATGTGCAACACTAATTTCAGTTTTACTATGAAAGCATCGTTTTATTCATGCATCAACCTTTTTTAGAGGTCTTTTATTGATGCACTTAACATATTTTATAGAACGGTGGGTTTAACTAGCACAAGCTTTTAGACTGGATAGTACTACTGTTAGAAACTTGAACTAATGGAGATAAAAATTGAAGATCCGTTTTAGCACAATTGCATGCACAGTTTTATACCGCATGTACATAAATATCTTTCAACTACTTAGATAAAATGATAGTTTTAATCGCAAAGAATTATCATACATACAAATTACTTGAACTAAAAAATACAAGGTTCTTACTTACGTGAAGGTACATCATGCTAAATCTTCTTGAGCAAAGTTCTTGCACCAGCACCTTTAAGGCTAGCAAGTCAGGAAAATAGAGTAATGATTTAAAACACATTAGCTCTAAATTCCCTCCCAGCTGCCACTTGGAGAAAGCTCTTTCACCATATATCCCTCAAAACCCAGTTTTTGTATACAAATAGCATAAACACTTAAGTACTTCGGCTGATAATGCTATTAATATTAATTACAATCTTTAGATTACCAGCTTAAAATTTTGCAAAACACCAAAATACAGGAAAACATCTAAATAGAAGTAACTCCTATTTTGTTCATCTAAAAAAAGAAGGGTGTTTTAAATTGAAAACTAAATGTTTAAAATGAATTTTCATTTAAGATTTGTCCTCTGTCTTCCCAGAAAATATAAAATGCGATTTTTTATTATCATAAAACAGTTATCAATGAAAAAATATAACCAGTTTCGCAAAGTATAGTATAATCATAAGAAATAACTCTTTTTTGTTTCAATTGATGTTTAAGAACGCAATGCACGAAATAAATTTGAAATTATGCAATAAAAAACAAGTTAATAGGTGTAAACAATCTTCCATAAACGTAAAATGGGATTTAAAAAAATTGGTTAGTAACTTTGAAATTATTTTTATTAACAACTTCCCGGAACTCGTTTTTCAATGCATCTCTATGCTTTTCAATCTTCTGAGAGAATGAGGGGGCGTGGCAGGGCTTCACTTTCCTAGCACTGAGTAGCGCAGCATGGACGCCTGGTGTGCGGGAAATCCAGAATGCCAACGATTTTTATACTCGGAGAGAAACCCATCCTCGCTGATTCACAGCTTGTGTTGTAAGAATAAACAACAAAAGGATGAACAAACAAACATGCTTGTTTGTTTATCTTTTTCAGTTCCCTCTGCTCAGTAAGACGGAAGCAAGGACGTACGCAGGGGGGTGGTCCAGGGGGTCCGGACCCCCTCCGAAATTTCAGTTTCTGTAAACAAAATAAAAATAGATGAAGTTTTGTTGTCTAAAATTCTGCCTTTTTTCACCGTTTGGACCCCCCTCCGAAATTTTTGGACCCAGACCCCGAAATTTTTTTCTGGGTACGTCCCTGGACGGAAGGGCTTGTCTAATGAAGAACGAAAGAATTTTTTTGGTTAAAACGATCGCCTTATAAGTAACCTTTTTATGTGTGTTTTTTTTCACGAAGTTATCTTTTACATAGTTTCATCTTATCACAAGTTATCTTTATATCACCCAGTATTTTGAGTGTTTTTTCATATTTTACAGGTTTACATTATCATCATTTTTGAATATTAGTATTAATTTAATGTAGTAGTTAATAATAATAGCTTAATATATAAAATATTCTGAATAAATATTTATTTATCGATGTATTTCGTGTGTATGTATTAATTTTTTAATTTCTGGAATTTTCGAATTTTTTATTTTGTGAATTATCTGCCCGTACTGGCCAGTCCGTACGCTTGTTCCAAATGTGTTATGGACTTGGAACGAACCTATCAAAATCAAGAATCGTCGAGCTCGAACCGGGTCCGGACTCAGTTTTCAGGCCTGTGCAGATCTCTAGTCTCAATGTGCAATTTTGAAATGTTCCTATAAATGTCATTGCAATTTTAATCATTACAAAGATACTTGATATGTGAAGCATTATTCAGCATACAAAAATAGAAAGCCCCCTTCCCCTTGCACATGTTGCCATCGTCAACCTTGTGGATCGATGTCGTGTTTTAGGCCCTCTAGAGCATCGGCTCATCCGGCCCACACGACCTACCGGCCCATCGGGCGCTAGCCGGACCACCCGATGGCCCAGTCCGGCCCTGAGCTCAAAACACAAGAGCCTTATAACGTATTTATAGTGTTAATTCTTTAATTAGTAAAGAGTTAGAAGTTAAACAATTAAAAAAATATAGATGGCGACACTACATAATATGTTCCAGTTTTTTCAGGCCTTCAAGGATAACGAGACCCGAAAATTTGGGCGGGAGGGCACATAGAGTATTCCTTGTATTTTTATTACAATGATAAAAATGAACACAGTTAACAAACATGATGATAATTTTTAAAACCTTACCTTAGTAGCAGTTCCATATCAATGTGAAGATGTCTTTCTCTCTAGTGACGTCATTCTAAAAGAATCTATGAAAAGAATTTGGACGAATGTAGGCAACAAGCGAATCAATTACTGTTCAATGACAAACAAAAACCAATCAAAATGCATTGCAGAATGATAGAGCATTTCGACCAGATTAGTCTCATGGAGAAGTAGGTCTGCTCTCTGCTTTGACACGCAAACAGGCTTTCGTAATGCAATCTCAATGGTGGAAAAACACAATTTTGTAACATATCCAGAAAAAGTAATTAAATTTATTTCTGGAAGATTGTTAATGGACATAATACAATAGAAATATTTCGACAAACCTAGCCTCCCATGCGGCAGTCTCCATGGCGCCACTGGAAATTTTTCTCTAAAGGGGGAAGGGACTTAAAACAAAGTTAGAGTGGGCTAAATTTCAAATTTATTTATAAAACAATTTAGTTCCGCCGATTTTTGCCTTTGGTGATGCAATTTAATGTTACATCCATAAGACAATATGCTAAAAACTCCTAAGGGGAGCAAGAGTGGAAGCGTAAGTCAAATCCTCGTACTCAGTTTTCCAAATTTAAGAAGCTATATGTTTTTAATTAAAAATGTATCAATGTTTGTATATAATGATAACTTTTTTTTCCTATTTTCTTTTTTTTCGAATAGTGAGGATTTCCCCCATCAAAAAATTAAGTTACATTACCAAGATAAAAGTATTACATTTTAGGCTGTTAATACCTTCGAATACTTTTTCTTTGGATGTGGATGTATTTCAGCGAGAACAACCCCCGATTTTAACAATTCAAAATAATTATTAGATTCAAGTTTTTTGATGATTTTTAATGAATTCTGCTTTGTTTTATGGTATACAGAGCCTAATTATTTACCAACAGCCGCCCCTGGCACTTGATGAATTTGGGGGTGGGCCATCCTATGAAATTTTTTAATTTTCAATTAAAAATTTTGATGTAAAAAATATATTTCATCAGAAAACAACATTTGATATTGGGGCCCTTGAGATATTCGAGCCGGGGGCCCTGGCAAAAGTTCCCGATTTTCCCTTGCATAAATAAAGGCTCTGTATGTAAACCTGACCTTCGACTTTCATTTTCCAGCGCATTTTTAGGTTTTTGAAGTGATTAAGAGTTAATAAAAAATCATGTTTTCTACATCCCTTTTTTCTTCTTGTTGAATACAAAGAGGAAACTAGAAGAGAAATCTGCTTAGAAACGATTTTATGCAGTCAGACTGGTCACGAACAAAGAATTGGTGAACAAATCAGCGTAATAATCTCTAACTCTGAAACAACAATGAGAACATTTCATAAATTCACAATGTTCTTCTCTTACTAGGATTTCCTCTCCGATTATTGTATTCAACTAAAGCATTATTTCAGCATTCATGAATGAAAGGAAAACATAATTTATATGTTTTAAATTAAATTGGTAAAACGAAATAATTGTTAAAATTAGAATTTTCTGCCAAAATCGCTGTTTACCACCTCCTTCAAAAAAAGTATTCAATAAGAAGATGAACATGGCTACGTGGTTCCGTATATTAAAATTTATTTATCATAGTATAATGAATTGAAGACCATGCATAATCTAAAAATTTTTCCGTATTATCCTGTAAGAAAATTGTAATTTGCGCGTTATTCCCCACCAAAAAACTTTAATAGTAGTGATTAGCAAAAACTTAAAATAGGAATATTTTACTTTGTATTTGACTCGTTAATGCTTTTTTTGGAGAGGGTGTACACCCGTCCCAAAAAGAGTCATTCCGGAGCAAGAGGAGAAAATTTCCCTATCTTGAGATTTGCGAAAAATATGAGTTTTTGAAAAACCGTACAACTTGACGGTAAATATGGAAAGTCCATATTTAAAAAAAAAACAGTAAGCCTAATTCCATATTCTATGAATAAATAATTTATACTATACGAAATCAACGCTAGGAAATTTTATCTCTTTCCACCCCCCCGCTCGAGAAACTTTTTTTTTGTTTTTTGAGGGTGTAACAATTGGGAAACAAAATGAAAAAATTCTTCTTCTGAGAATCAATTTGTAATGGGTTCTCACTGTAACCTGACTATCAAGGCACCAGAATTCTGTATAATGGTATTTCAAAGGGAGTGAACTCTCGAAATTTAACATCTGAAAACTGAATTTAATCAAGTCTTCGGAGGGTTGTAAATGAATTGAACTGGTTAAGAAAACTTTTCCGAACATTCGAACGTTCAGAAGCGGTATAATAAATTCATATTTTTGCAGTGATCAATGAAAATTAAAAAAAAAAAAACTTGCTTTCCAACAACACTTTTTTCTGTTTAAAAAAAAAAAATACAATCGGAAATAAATATGACAGAATCTGCACAGAAAGAGATTGCACAGTCGGCGGCACTTAGAATGACTTGAGTGACCAGACTTTTATCCTTTAAAAATGCTTTTAAAATAGTGAAAACTCCATTTTAAGCGGAAAAAATCATTATAAAATTTAATTAATTTTTTTGTGATGATAATGAACGAGAATTTGTTAAAAAAACGAACCTTAGGACTAATTTTTTCCAGCGATATACTAACAGTTTTTGAAGTGAAATTGACGATAGTTTAAACCACAATAGAATAAATGACAAGAACCGCACAGAAAGAATGCACAGTCGGCGGCACCTAGATGAACTTAAGTGAAAACGTTCATGTGCCGAAATACTACCTCTGTAGGTAAACACCCAATTTTAGACCACAAAATTCGCCATAACTATCGACTTTAGCGTATAAATAATGGAACAGAATTTGTTTAACACAGCCTAGACTGACTTTCCAGCGATAAATACTATGTTTTTGAGAAGTGATCTTGTGAATTCAGCTCCAACTTTCAGTTGACAGTGGGCCTCAACAATCTGGGGTGGGGGGGAGAGGGTAGCAACACTTTTTTTGTTTTGCTTATTTTGTTTTGCTTTTTTGCTGTCAGGCCGCGCTATAAACGAACTCCTTCAGTGGTTTATTGCCACTGGAAAATGTAGATGACCGAAGTGTAAGGTCCCCGGTTCGGGTCCCATCAGCGCCGGCTTGTCGATACTAACGGTTCTGGAGTATTGGTAAGGTTTTCCTCCCAGTATGTAAACGGGTAAATTACGCGTTAGAACTCCCCCTTAGAAAGTCCCTCCTATATACCAAGGCACACCGCCTCCCTCTGGCAGAATCGCGCCCTAGTGTATGCGTTGCCGAATATAATCAAACCCACAAACACAAACTAGCTTTGCGAACTTTTGTCTCAAGGTGTCAAAAATCCTAAATCATGCCCATGGATTGTATGCTGTTTTGTCCAATAATTCTATGACAGAATTATGTAACGACATGGTTTGATTATTTGTCTGTGGACAGAATATATAACGACGATTTGTTCAATATTCGAATACTTTTTGGTGATTGAAGTTGCACTACTCTGAAATGTACAAGGCCGGCCTGAAGTTGTGAGATGTTACAAGCGGCCTGAGATGCAAAATGCTGTTGTGTGTTAGAAATTAATGTGGGCGCTACTCACAACTGGAAGCAGATGCTGAAAACCCTTTAAAAAAAAAGGGGGGTGGGGGAGAACGGTTCTCTATAACTAAAAATTTTATGGGAACTTAATATTATTTAATACCTGAAAGTTGTCGTTTTAAAAAAAAAAAAAAAAAGGGATATTAAAAAAAAAATAAAACTAAAAGAAGCAAAGAACCAATTAAAAATACCAAAAAAAAGTATTGTGTGAAACGAATTTTAGGTAGATTTTTTAGGGCAGAATGTAGGCGGTGCTTTTAAAATACACGCGAGATTCAATTTATACGAAAAAC
>JAWZYV010001644.1:0-17529 GCA_038373885.1 Cheiracanthium punctorium
GGCACAGCCAGCTGTCGTCAAAAAAGGGTCTCTAGATCTGTGGCACGCGATGAACGTTTCGATCGTCCGTCATCTTGCTGGTAGTTAAATCGAGCGATGGCAACGGCTGCCCTTTTTTCAGCATTAGGAATGGGTTGCGCCTCAAAGGGTTAAAACACAAAGTTTGTTGCCTCTACGGAAAAATAGATTACAATTATTCCTATGCAGCGCATTTTTTTTAATTATTATTATTCATTTTGTCTATTTGCTTTTTTTCAGAGACCTCATTTTTTTAATAAGGAGAAGGCAAATGATCCTGAGAAAGCAGAGGCCTTAAAAAAATCGCTGGGCATACTTGAAAAAATCCTGGAGAAAACACGATACACTGCTGGAAACCACATGACTATTGCGGATCATTCCATACTCAGCCACCTTGTATTTCTGGAAATTGTAAGATACCTGAAGTTTCCAAAACTATTTGATACATTCAAATGAAATTTCTAAATAGGTTTTGACAACGAAAGCCTTGTAAACGTAAAAGCAATACAAAAATATGATAGGGAATAGTGAAGGGCTAAAAAATCACTCTTTTTTATATTCACAAGCTGTTTTCTGTTGCTTATATTGGTAAACATTAAACTTTTTGTGTTACTTTATGATGCAATGAATTCCTCACTTTCACTTCGGAAATTAAAATTATACTACTTTAAAATGAAAAAAAAAAAAAAATCTTTATTTAGAGCTGTTTTTTCAGTAAAGATTATTTTAAATGGTATTAGCATGTGAGGTGAAATGTGTGGGTAATGGATTAAACAAAAACCAAACACATTAATTCCTTCTGTCAAATTTTATTTATTTCTTATATTGACTTACGAATTATTTAACTTTAAAAATGTAATTATGGTTAGAGAGGTTGGACTTCAGATTCTTGATAAGCACTACATTCCAACACCTCATTCTTGCAGGGTAAAATGAGTAGGCGTTGAAGAAATCCATTCGAATTCTAAAATAACTCGGCTTTGAAAATAAACAGGTTTTCTTTTCTTATTTTATTAACCACACGACAAATATACTATTTACAACAGATATACAGATCCATAAAACAAATCGAAGGAACATTTTAAACTCTACGGTTTCATCTTAGAACATGGCATTTTTAAACTGCGTAGTAGCAGGGTCTGGAAAAAATCACAACAAAAATATTTCCCCATTGGCGCCCCTCCTGCAAGGAAAATGAACGCGACTCTTCGGAGTCGCGACATCCTCCCGCCCGATGAAGATTTTCATCCACATTTTCACTTGAATACAATTTAGAAAATATAAAATACCAATACAACAACACAATATAAAAATTCAATGTCCAAATGATTACAATGAAATATAGCAAGAAATAATTTGACACATAAACCTTTAAACATACCTTTCTAATACAAAAATTCTAATCTCTTCTTTTTTATGTTTTTTTTTTTTTTTTTTTTTAATAAAAAAAGTTAATACCTGAGTTCTAGGTGGTAGAGAAGTTGAATTGGCCGTTTGATCTGACCTGAAGCAGTCTGCAGAGTGACACTTCTTACCTTTTGATCTCGTCCTCTATGAACGTTAATGACCTTACCAATTTTCCACATCTGGCGTGGTATTTGAAGGAGAGAGAGGGAATGGTTCTTCAGGTTCGTTGTACACGTACGTTATAGGCCTAGAATTCAAGATTGACTCTGTTTCTGCCAAAATGGCCAATAATTCCTCAAAATTTAAGTGAGCCCTCCCCAAAATTTTCCTCAAAATGGCCTTTGTTATTTTCACCATTCTCTCCCAGTAACCCCCCCACCAGGCTGCTCGTTCAACAATATATTTCCATTTAATACCCTTTTTACCAAAGAATTGTTGAACTGATTCTTTTTGAAGGTTACCGTATGAAGTTTTCAGTTCGAGTTCAGTTCTTTTAAAAGTTTTTGCGTTATCGGATTGAACAATTCTGCATATACCTCTTCTCGATATAAAACGTCTAAACGCTAAAAGAAAGTCCTCAGTGCTCAGGCTGGATACGGCTTCTAGATGGAGTGCGCGCGTAACTGCGCAGGTAAACAGAGCAATGTACACTTTGTCCTTGTCCTTTGTATACAGAGGTCCTGCAAAATCCACTCCGGTGATCTCAAATGGATTTGATTCATTAATTCTGTCGACTGGAAGCGGTGCAGTTACTTGACTGCCCCTTTTGGCCTTGTATCGTCTGCACACGAAGCATTTGTGGAGGCAAGTCTTTACGGCTTGTCTGCCGCGGATGATCCAGTATTTTTCTCTTACTTGCGTAAGAGTGTCAGAAACACCAGAATGGAACACATTTTCGTGTTCATTCATAATTATGAGGTCGGTGAATCTTGATTTAAAAGGTAGAATCATAGGATGTTTTTCGTAAAACTTAAAGTCAGAGTTCTGCAATCTGCCTCCAAGGCAAATAAGTTTATCAGTATTTAGACTTGGGTTTAAGCTGAAAAGTTTTGATTCTGGACTAATGAGTGTCTGTTCTTTTAACTGATCGTATTCCCTTGGGAATTCTACTCGTTGTGTCATACGAACCCAATATTTTTCACCTTCTTCCAATTCTTCGGTACTTGGGGTACCTGATCTCTTTTGTAAATTAAATTTATTTGATTTGCAATTGTTAATGAATCGATGAATGTACGCTGTGATTCTCAAGATTTTGTTTAGATTGTTAAATTTGTTTAAATCAATAAGAGGTTCCTTAGACTCCTGGCACAGCTGCAGAAGGACTGGTAATTTTCTTTTTTCCTTTTGAACTTCTTCCAAGTCAATTTCTTCCATCATATTGTTTACTGGAACATCATCGTTGAATAACCACGATGGCCCCGTGAGCCAATCTTTATCATTGATTAGTGCATTGATACTTATCCCTCTAGTCAGCTTGTCTGCTGGGTTCGTTTTCCCGCTACAATGGTGCCAGTTCATTGGATTCGTCTTCTCTTTAATTTCGCACACCCTATTTTTCATAAAGGGTTTCCAGTCTTTCGCAAACCCTCGAATCCAATGCAGACAAATGCTTGAGTCTGTCCACAAGAAGGTGTTGTTTTCCTTTATCATCGGAAAAGTTTTTGTCAAGTACGAACACAGTCTTGCCCGATTAATGTTCCAAGCAGCTCTAATCTTGGCAAGCTAATTTCTTTCAGAGGTGCCAAACGTGATTTAGCTATCACAAAACTAGTTTTGACTGTACCTGCACTTTTCATTCTGAAATAAGCCACACAGCCGTATACCTTAGGACTCGAATCTGAAAACACGTGGAGTTCCAACTCTGTGATCCTTCCCTCAAAATATTTCCTTGGAATCACCATACTCTGGATGTATGTAACTTCTGAGATCCAATTCCTAAATCTTTCACTTAAGTCTGGGGAAGAGGTTCGTCCCATGGAATTCCCCTCTCCCACAGTTCCTGCATCATTATTCTGATTCTGATCGTGAAGGGAGTCAAAAGACCCAGTGGATCGAATACCATACCACTAACACTTAGAACCAATCTTTTGGTAAGAATAGTTTTTATGGTTATTTCAGGAATGTTCAATGCGACCTTTAGGATGTCGTGATCATTGTCCTATACCAGACCAAGAACCTTTAGAGGAACATCTTCATTTGGCGTTTTACGGCATTCAAGATTTTGAGAGTTCCAAATTTCGCGTAGTTCTGGCGAATTCGTAACCCACTGTCTCAAGTTCATACTAGCTTCTTTCATTATTTCAGTGGCGTCCCAAGAAATTAGTGCTGCCTCTTTCACAGTTTCTGCACCGTCGATTAAATCGTCAACATAAAGATTTAGTAGAATTTCACAAGCATCTTTATGCTCCTTGAAATACTACTTCTGTATGTGATGTTTTATAGTTGCCGCTAACAGGAATGGGCTGCACTTAACCCCGAAGGGAACGCGTTTCATTCTCAAGACCCTGATGCGACAATCACTCAAATCGAGGTTTGTCCCACACTCTTTTCCCCATAAAAATTGCAAAATTTACGATCTTCTTCTGCTATACTAATCTCCAAAAATGCTCTCTGAATATCAGCACAAAATGCTGTGGGGCGATATCGAAACCTCAAAATAATTTTAAGTAAATCCGGGTTGAGATTCGGACCACTGTCTAAACATTCATTAAGAGAAAGCTCATTTTTGGCCTTAGAGGAGGCATCGTAGCAAATCCTGACTTTAGTCGTTTCCTTTAATTCTCTTACTACGCCATGGTGTGGCATAAAATACCCTACGCTATCATTGCCAAAATTTGAAGTAACCTCTTCGATAATATCATCATTTAATTGCTCCTTTAGAATATCTTTATACCTTAAATATAATCTCCCACTTCGCCTAAATATATTATTCAAGCTAAACAAACGTCTTTTCGCTACATCATAGTTATTATTTAATTCTCCATGATCCTGTCTCCATAATAATCGAGTCTCGTACCTGCCATTTTTATATTTAAGGTTTTGTTCAAACATTTCTAATATTTCCGTGTCTGATTGTGATACTTTCGGTTCTGATATTCCAATTGCTTCCAAATCCCATAAACATTTTACCCTATCATTTACATCGTCATTAGAAACACTTAAATGAGAAACATGCACTTTCCAACTCTCAGATTCACCCTCTTTACCTTGTATAACAAATCCAAATATGCTATCTGTAGCCACTAATCGTTTACCTATTCTAACATTTTTTTCTAGTAATATATCCCAAATGTAATCCGATCCGATCAGCAAGTGTATTTGTGAAAAATTTCCGAAATCAGCTAATTTTATTTGTTTCTGAAATGCTAACTCTCTAGCCCATGTCGATGGCACTTCAATTTGCCCTTTCGTAATATAATCAATTACGATCGCTTTTATTTTTATCCTAATCTGGGCTTCGAGAATGCTTTCCAGCTCAATTTCTACCACATCATAAGTGTCTTTTTCTGATGTTTTATTACCAAAAGTATAAATTAGAAGCGTTTCCGTTTGAAGCACGGGAAGGTTCAATGATTGGACAACCTCACGCGTTATAAAACTACGCGTCGCTCTCCCATCTAATAAACAGTGAACTTGCAGCCTTTTCTGCCCAGACTGAGCGACTGCAGTGAATGTTTGAAGATAAACTGACTGGTAGTTATTTTCTTTAATTTTATTTTCTTCGCAAAATAGAGATAGGGAACTCTCTGAGAGAGTTTCGGTTTCAGGGGGATTCTGCTGGGGAGAAAAATTTTGTTTGGGTTTCTCATTTCCACAAATTAATGAGCTATGTAAATGTTGTTGGTTGCAAATTTTGCACTGCTGATTATTCTTTTTGAAACAATATTTTGCTGTATGCTTTCTGCCCAAGCAACAGAAGCATCGCCCTTGGCATAACAACGATTTCTTTCTATCACTGACATTTAAATTACAATTCTCACTCTTATGGGATTTTGAACAAAAAACGCAATTACGGTTATCAACAGTAGAGATAAGTGTCGAAGCAGTAGGAACATTTCGTTTAGGGGAATATGGGTATTTAGATTTTGAATAATTATAATTAATTGCTGATTTATGGCTTACATTTTCAGTTACGATGCTTCTCTGATTTCCTAACAAAAGTGATGCTTCCCGGCACTCTATCTCCTTTCGCAAAAATTCTATTAAATCCTTTATATCAAATAACTCTTCCGATTTACGTTGCCTATTATATAATAAATTTAATTCTTCGGAAAATTTCTGTAAAATTATTGGCGAAAGGAGACTGCTATACGTGCCAGCAGCCACTCCCAAGGAATCTAGGGACCTAACTTGAATTTCGATATCGTCATACATTTTTCTTAAAGCCACAACATTATGGACATTCTTAACAGAATCTATTGATAGCAATTTATTCATATGGCAAGAAATAATTAAATCTGTTCTCCCAAACCAAACCCTTCTATTTCTTTTAACAATGAAATAGAAGAGTCATAATTCTCATCGGTTATAGCAAACCCTGACACAGCGGATAAAGCAGTTCCCTTTAAATAAGTTTTCAAATACGCGAATTTTTCAATGCTGCTAAGCGAGTCATTATTGTGTATTGCTACTTCATAGGAATTAGAGATGAGACGGGCTCAGCCCGCGCCCGAAAGCCCGAGCCCGAGCCCGACTCGGGCTCTGTAATTAACGATTGCGTTCGGGCTCGAGCTCGTGAAAAAATTTCTCCTTTGTTGAACATACTCCTTGAAACAGATTTTAAAAAGTGATTCATGGGATAAATAGACGTACTTATTTAAAAAAAATAGTCGCACGGGGAACTAGAGGGTGTGTGAAGCTCCAAAAATTATTGTATCCTATTAATGAAGTAGTTAATTTTATTTGTCTTTAGCTGAAATTTCGGGCTCGGGCTCCAACTTTAATAATATTGCTCGGGCTCGGGCGGGCTCGGATTAAAAGTCCTCGGGCTCGGGCTTCAAAAAATGAGCCCGAACTCATCTCTAATAGGAATTCCAGAAGTCAAGCCAGTCGGTGCTATTGCCGTTGAACGTAGAAATATTTAACCGGGGAAGTTTCACAAGCGAGTTATCGTTTTTAATGCTATTTCTACTAGTATTATTCGACTCGACATTATGGAGAAGTTCATTTTGCTTTATTGGATTAGATTGTTTTTCTAATGAAACGATGCATCTGTCAATTTTCGTTTTCAAAATAATACCTGTTTCTTTATATTTTTCATTAGCGAGCAGTTCCTTTTCTATTTCTTCAATTTCAATAATATTCTCAATTTCCTCATCCAATCTACCCAATTCCTTTATTTTTTCAAGAAGTTGATTTTTGAATCCGTGCAATTCATCAATTTTATTTTCTATCGTGAACTCTGGAGTTAATTGACACTCGATTGCACTTTCGATTTTACTCGCGAGTTTCGTAAACAATGATCGAACAGTTGTTCTTTTAGCCTTTAATCTTTCAATATCCATTTTATATTAATTCAAAATTCAACAGCCTATCCAAAATTTAAAATCAAATCAATTAGATAAATGAAATGAGGGACCTACCTCAATCCAAGAATGTCGCATCAGAATCTAACATCACGTACGATGGTCACCATGAAGAAATCCATTCGAATTCTAAAATAACTCGGCTTTGAAAATAATCAGGTTTTCTTTTCTTATTTTATTAACCACACGACAAATATGCTATTTACAACAGATATACAGATCCATAAAACAAATCGAAGGAACATTTTAAACTCTACGGTTTCATCTTAGAACATGGCATTTTTAAACTGCGTAGTAGCAGGGTCTGGAAAAAATCACAACAAAAATATTTCCCCATCGGCGACCCTCGTGCAGGGAAAATGAACGCGACTCTTCGGAGTCGCGACAGGCGTTTCTTTTTGATCAAAAATGTAATGCGTTATTTACTCTATATTTTCAGACATTATTAATCAGCATTTATACGAATTAAAAAACTTATTAGTAGCATTTGGAAATATAATATTAACTAATTGTAACTGTATACCCATTTTACTCTAACGCACTTAAAACATAAATTAAAAAAATTTTAAAAATTCTTTCTCTCTCTTTTTTTTATATTTAAAAGTAACTTTTTTAAATTTAAAAGTAATAAGAGAACTTCAGAAATTTTCAGGAATTCATTAGTCTCTTGAAAGACTTTCGAGACAGAAAAAACATGGATTCCATAAGCAGATGAAAGCTAATATTTCACTTCAAAATGCAATTAATAAACTTTTTAGTGAGTATAAATGTTGCCAAAAAATATCTGAAAAGGGAACCTAAAAAATAAACACTTAAAAATAATTTATTTGTATATTGGATCAAAAAGAAATATCTACTTATTTTACCCCACTACCCATTTTACCTCACCATGCATGTTTTAATTGCCTAGTTTTGCTTTTGCGTATACATTTTTTAAAATAAAAATATGTAGAATGAATATGTATTATTTATATAAAATGAAAAAAATATAATGAAAATTATATTTTTACATTTTGCTTTTTATTTCTTTATTTTGCTTAACACGGTAATATTTTGTAATTCCTTTGTTACTTTCTGAACCTGTACCATGTAAAGAAACTATTATAAACATGAAAAAATTTGAGATTTTGATGTATTCACACTTTTTGAGGTCTTCTGAATTCATTTATGCCGTTTTACGGTGATTTGTGTATCTGTGTGTGTGTGTGTGTGTTTGTTTGTATGTCAGAGAACACGACAGCTTCTAACCGGTGCATACGGTAAAGATCAAATTTGGTATAAATATTATTGACCACCGTCGCTCGACCAGTATTGATATTGGTGTATATTGGGCTTATAGTTTTTCTACAGGGCTACAAAAAGGATTCTTTTACATTATGAACTGTGGGTGGAAATTATTAAAAGTGTGCTAGCGTCTAAACGGTGCGTTCAAATGAAAGAAAATTGGGTATATACATTATAGGTTACCGTCACACAACCTGTACAAATTTTGGTGTGTAAAGATTTGATAGTTTGTTCACAGGGTTGCAAAAAATAATTCTCATTCATTAAGGCCTATGGATTCAAATTTTTAAAGTGAGCTAGTTTCTAAATAATGCAGTCAATTGAGCGCAAATTAAGTACGAATATTATAGGTCACTCTCTTATATAATGCATGGATTTTAATGTGTGTACGGCTCATGGGCGCCGGCAGCATAGGGCAAGGGAGGGGGCAATGCCCCCCCCCCCTGGATTTTTGTATGCAGTGTTTTTCCTTGCTTTTTTGCTCTTTCCAACATGGTAACCATACGTCGAAGTAGTCTTTGCCCCCCTTGAGTAGTCTTTGCCCCCTCTGAAGTAGTATTCGCCCCCCAGGGAAATATTCTGCCGGCGCCCATGGTACGGCTTACTGTTTTTTACAGGGCTACAAAAAAGCATTCTGATACTTAGCGGCCTCAAATCATAGATGCACTAACGTCTGAACGCTATATCCTATGGCTATTGTTGATAAAATTTATTAAAATGCTTGGTAAAGATCAAGTGTTCGGAAAGTCGAGTGGAGTCATTCGAGATATTTTATTGCATGTTTTGCTTTTGTGAATACATTTTTTAGAATAAAAATATGTAGAATGAATATATTTAGATAGAATGAAGAAATATAATGTAAATTAGCTTTTTTATATTCTACTTTTTATTTATTTATTTTACTTAACATTTTCATTTCGTCATATGGCATCTTCTAATACACCGATCATCAAATTTGTAGCTATACTTTTAGGACACCCTGTATAACATTTTACTATCTATAAAATCACAAAGAAAGTGAGGCTGCTAGGCAAATGCTTATGGTTACATTTGGCTTTAGCATAGTACATTACATGAGGAACAGCCACATAAATCAGTAACCTACAACAACTATTTAATAATATTGACCAGAATTAATTTTATATTCTATATTTAGCCTTTGCTTTTTATTATTCAGTCTGTTCTTTCTTCGGAATGGAAACATTCTGTTCCACCTCCTTTCCTATATTCATATGAGTGCGTAAATATTCTGTTCTCTATAAAGTAGAATTGCGTCTCCAAACATATCTGTGTGTTGGTATTACATTACCGTTCTTTTTTTTTTTTTTCTTTTTTTTTTTTTTTTTTTTTGCTTTTTTTGTTAAACACGGGTAATTTTTTAACTCCATTGTTTTTTCCTTGAATAGATATTTGACTACAGCTTCGAGGACTTTCCCAAAATTTCAGACTGGCTCCGAAGAATGAAGGAAGAAACACCTAACTACGAGATCATCAACGAAATACCTCTCAAAGAGGCAAAAGGGTGGCTGAAAAATCTGAAACTAGATGAGAAAGCTTAAAAACAGCTGAAATTAAATATACTCTACTCAATGGACTTTCAGTGAAATCTTGTTTCATTTCTTTCTCTTCTTTATCAGATTTTTTAGAATTGGGCAAAATAAAAACTTAATGTTAAACTGGTTAATTGTCTCATTATTTAAACTAATATCTTTACAGTTCATTGGCAACTGCAATTCTTGCTTTGTGGTAATTGGAGTAAATTATGAGTCGTGAGACACCACGACTATTATAATGAACGGATTGCACCTGTACGTGTACGTACATATTCTGAAGTTACATTCGGTGAAAAATACGTCATTTCATGCAGGATCCCTTTAAAAAGGAATCATACTATAGTCAGAATTCATGACTTACGATATCCGCCTCTTATTACTTCCTCTTCACAGTGTAAATATTGGGAAATTTTTGTATTCGAGTGAATTCCTGATTCACGCTAACCAGAACGCGAAGCATAGCTCGTATGCTCACTCCCCGATACATGCATGTGATAAATTGTTTACCTAACAGAGTGATGAAGGAATGAGTTTTCGAAAAAGGCCAGATCATCTTCCACAAGAAAGAGGGCGTTCAAATCAGGAGTTGGTGTATGAGTTCTCAACGCTACACTGCAAATTCCCAGCACACATTGGGAACACATTTGAAACACATTTATTGGAAAAAAGTGTTCCAGTTACCTAAAAGTGTTCTGAAATGCGTTCCGAATGCGATTCTTTATAAAGGAAGTGTTCCGAAAGTGTTCTGAAAATGTTCTGAAAGCGTTATGCTTAGTATATTTGTTAATCTAAACTTAGGAACACATTTGAGAACAGATTGGGAACACCTTAAGAATAGATTGGGAACACATATTAGGAGCACATTTGAGTACAGATTGGGAACACTGGTGAAATCATTGCTTTCTTTGTTACAACTATATTGCTATGAGCGAGTAGCCTGAACGGTATAGCATTGGCCTCGAGATCGGGAGGTCCGAGGTTCGAATCCCGCTGCCGGTAAGTGAGAAAAAATAAAATCCAAGTCCACAAATTAATTCTAAAATTCAATAACAAATGACAGCACTAAATTATAGGAATTAACTAAAATTCAATAATTCATTAAAATCAGTTCCAAATTCTAAGTCCAATTCCAAAACTAAAAAGTAGTTCCTAAACATAACACCAGATTGCAGCACTAAAAATGCAATAACAAATGGCAGCATTAAAATTAATTAATTAATAATTAAATAAAATAACTAAAATGTCCCAATCGAAACATAGCAGACTCCAAATCCAGAAAAAATACAACTCAACCATCCAGGATGGAAACAACTTAACTCCACCCCTTACGCCAATTGCGGCCGCGACCCTTGATGACGTCACTTCCGCCGCACCTGCTCTTACTTTTTAGAAAGTGTTCTCATATCTAATCCTAAAAGCATTCCTTAAAGTGTGCTAAAAAGGATGACAAAATAAGTGTCCTAAAAAGTATTCTGAAAAGTGTTCTACAATGTGTTCCCAAAAAGTGTTCTCAAAAAGGGGACAAATAAGTGTTTCGAAGTGTGTTCCAAAAAGTGTTCTGAAATGAGTTCCAAAAAGCGCTCTGAAATGTGCTTTTAAAAGTGTTCTCAAAAAGGGGACAAAATAAGTGTTCCAAATTGTGTTCTAAAATGTGTCCAAAGATTTGCAGTGTAGAAAGAGTGACTGTAACAAAGAAGGTATGTTCCTTTGGTTGGTTTCCTTACGTTCTTGAAGTAAGTTACACGTCCTCCGTGGCTGATATAGCAACAGTCTCATATTAGCTTGCGACAGTTAGGAATTTTGGATCTGGTTGAATGTCTTCCGAAACACCTTCAGGATGTTTCAGAAGACGTTCGAAAGGACGTATATGCGAAACAGTGAGTGACAAGGTGAAACACAAACGTACAGAATGGTTATAATTAAAAGTGAACCTATTCAGACCCCTCCAGAACACGTTATGCCTATCAGATTTTGATGAAACTTGGCATATGTGTTATACGATCATGGAGAAAAACTTCTGCAATAAAAAATTTTGCTCAAATTTTGACCACCAGGGGGGAGTTGTGATACCAAAAGAACGGTAAAAAAACCTGCCAGAACAATTAAAATTTATTCAATTCAAGAATGTGCTCAACGTGCTCCATTGACATCAATTAGAATGTTGAAATCGCATTACAGCGTGTTTAGTGGTCGCGTGAAATAACTCTCGGGGGATTTCAGCAACAAGGAGTGTAAAGCTTGTTTTCAGCTCGGGGAGACTACTAATTTCCTCCTCCATAAACACTGTCTTTTATAGGAAACCCCACAACCAGAAATCACTGAGATTTAAGTCAGGTGAACGAGGATGCCAGACATCCAGAAAAGCTATTACACGATCCTCGCAAAAGCTACCACGAAGCAGTTCTTTGACTTTGCGTCCAATATGGGGAATTGCTCTACTTTACATAAAGACAGTGGTCTTAGTAATGACAAACATT
Organism: Cheiracanthium punctorium; assembly: GCA_038373885.1. Classification (NCBI taxonomy): domain Eukaryota; kingdom Metazoa; phylum Arthropoda; class Arachnida; order Araneae; family Cheiracanthiidae; genus Cheiracanthium; species Cheiracanthium punctorium. The sequence continues at coordinate 12,265 of JAWZYV010001644.1, forward strand.
GCTTGTAAAACAAGAATGACCTGCTGTCGAAGGAGTTCACTGTACCGTGTACTCACGATGTTTTAGGACCTTCAGGAGTAAGCGTTTCAAAGAAAAACGTTCAGAGGATGAAATCGACACCATGCAGTAACGAACTCAGAATGAAGTGATTCTTGTTGCAGGACATTAGGAGGTGAAACACCCAAGATGCGGCATCTGACTGTTGCTGCCGTTCTGATTTTTTTTTTTAAATTATCAGTAGAGCTTTCTTCTGTAAGACATAATTAGTGATGACAAAGGCACGCAGAATGTTTTTTTTTTTCTAACTGTCAGTCTCTTTATAGGTTTGATTAATTTGCATAAGGAATTTTTAAAAAACGTCATCTAGGGGCAGTGAGGGGGGGGATAGAATTTTGAACTTACTTTTTTTACTGAAGAAATATTTTTCCCTTACCAAGTTACATCAAAATCCGATAGGCTGGTTTTAGAGGGGTTTGAATAGGGTCAATTTAATTATAATCACCCTGCCCGGCATAGTGGACAGACAGGTCTGAAATTTGTTACACTCTGGTTTGCAGAAAACAGCTCCAAAATTTCTTAATAGGTGACGCATAAGCATATAAAGCTTTAAATACTGCTAGAATTACATAACTTCTGTATTTTCCGTACAGAAGTGTACTTAAAATAGTCTTCCTTTTTTAAATGAAAGCATACATTTAGTTTATTTATTTATACGAGGTGACACAAAATTTATCATCAGTATTTGGTAGGAAGGCTGAGAATGGGAAAATAAGACTTTCACACAGGAAAACACAGACACAAACGAACACATGGTGGTGTAGGGAACGTTTTGTGTCCACGACTCCCATTCACGCGCTGTACGATAGCTCAGTTAAAAGAAACTTTTTATTCTATTTCTCACATAAATAAACCTGGCAACAAAGTTATTTTAGTAGACGATTACCGAGCACGTACAAATTTATTTGACGTGTGTAGCCAGGTCGTGCAAAAAGTTAACATCGAAGAAGTAATATGAACCGGTGTATCTCAAATGAACTTGCAGATATTCATCTAACTTAAGGTGCCGTAATGGCGGGCACAAAGCCACCCCTAAACCGCCATGAATTTGTTTGCACCTTAGAAATAAGTTCGGCCTCATTTTTTAAAGCCCTAGCCCGAGGACTTCCAATCCGAGCCCGAAAATTCAGTTAATAGCCGTGGCATAGCCAGAAATTTTTCATGGGTGTGTTACGACTACTGAAACTCGCATATATGTATACGTGTGTGTGATAAGGGAGTGAAGAATATACATTTTGTATGGCAAAAAATTCCTCATGGGGGTTTATGACACCCCTATACCCCCTTGTCTACGCCACTGGCTAATAGATATATAAAAGTCAATTACTTCATTGACAGAATATCATAAATTTTGCCGTTTGTGCAAATTAAAGATAAAAATAATAGTAACTCTAAATGAGCTTTCTATTTCTTTATATATTCAAGTTTATCAAGTAATAATAATTAATTTATTTCTCTCATGAATAATTTTTTTAAAGTCTGTTTGCAATTACTATGTTCAATTAAGGAGAAATTTGTCACGTTCCCGAGCCCAACCGAGTCCGAACACAATCGGGAATTTCAGATCCCGGGTCCCGGGCTCGGGCTTAGCCCGTCTCATCTCATTTGCGCCTATGGTTTTCTATGTGAAATATTCTTCTTTTCCGATTCCCTACCTCCCGACTAAACATTGATGAATTTTTATTCACCCTGTATCTATATATATATTTTTTTTCCTTTACCATCCATACATAGTAATAAGTTTTACTTGAATTATTCATGATTTCTTCACTCCTCATATAAACATAAAAAAATCTGTATCTTTAAATTTTGTCTTTTTTTTTCTTTCTTCATAAGTACTATAATCACTATTCTGAACTCCAGCTGATAACGCACAAAGGTTAACACATGGTGTGTCGGAGAAAATAAATAAATAAAAAAAGTATTTCTTTAAGATATGTGGGGAGAGATCTCTATCGCTATCAACCTAGATAAAAGTACCTTGTAAGTGGAAGGGAGTTCAGAAATATTTTCCAATCCACTTGATGTTTCGACGACCTTCTACTTCTCTTTAAAACTTTTCTTGCTAAAATTCTCGTTTGAAGCCAGGCTCCTCATTCAAATAATGCCAGTCGTTTTGTATCAACATCAAGCGAGTGCACCGTGCAGGGCAGTGGAAATGACCGCTCAACATTTGGGCTTAAAGCTAGAAAAAAGGCACGTAGATTTGTTCGCAGGGGAACAGATGAAACCAGAATTTCTAGAGGTAAGTGGGTTTGATTATTTTAACCGATGATGCGAGAATGAGAAATAAGAGACTTGAAATAAGAGATCCGGGTTTTTAATACTTTGTACAAAAACTCGTGAAAATTGAAAGTCTTAAAATTTTGCCCATTCCTAAATTTGCTTTCGAAAGTTTCTGCGTGATCTCAACCTATGTATGCATTTATGGGTGTACTTGCGCACGTACGATCTACCTTGACTGACCGGGAATACATTTTAACCAGTTTTGTGGTGACGTCTGTTCGTGCGTATGAACGTACATATATGTAACTCTCATAACTCAAAAACGATTTATCGTTGAATAAAAACTTTGTATTTAGGACTGTTGTAACGTCTAGTTTCGTGCACCTCCCTTTTTGACTGCACACGATAGGGTAACTCATTTACAGGATCACGCAAAAAATAGATTAAGAGATCTGTAGATATCTTCGATACATTAAAGTCTGTGGACAGTCTTTATATGAGCCATGCCCATATTTTTGCCAACTGTCACTAAATTTGGTTAATATTTGGCAAGAAATCGTCAAAATTTAATATTATTGAAATATTGTATCCCAATTTCAAAAGAAATTACGTTTATTAGATTACATACATTCAAAATGTATATAACTTTAATAAACGTTCAAAAAAGTCGTGCGATGTCCACATCCGAATTTTATATTAAGAAGTCATGTATTTGTTAGTCATGCGAAATATTACCGTGGCGCAAACAAGCACAGATTTTTTTTTTACCCCCCCCCCCCCCCGTGAGTTTTTTTTCTCGAGATATTTCGGAAAATATTCAGATTGCACTGTTTATTCAGCCTGACTGCATAAGCTATGTATTTTCTTATAATTTTTTTTTCAACCTGGTCACTTGTTCATCATTTTGTAAACCTTTGTCTTAGAGATGCTTATGCAAATAGTCATATGTGAGGTAATTACTAATTTTCTCTTTTAGATAAACCCACAACATTGCGTTCCAACTCTTGATGATGACGGTTTCATCCTTTGGGAAAGGTAGGCTATTCAAATCAGAATTTAATGCTACGCAATATTTTAATATTTAAAAAAGTTCCTTTGTTTATTACGTTAAAATATTTTTGCGAAAGTTGATTTAAAACAAGAAATCCATCTCGCCTAGTGATTTTTTACAGCTTTTTGATTGGAAGGGATGGGGAGGGGGGGCTTGGTACTAACCACTGTCCACTAGAATAAAAGGAAAGTCTGCAAGCAGGGGCGTAGCAAGTAGGGATATCGGGATATATCCCCTCCACCCCGAAATTTTTGGATTAGTGTTCACAAGATTAATGCCGTGCAGAAATTCCGTCTATTTACACACATATAAGTTCATATTCCCCACCACCCCCCCCCCCCCAAAAAAAATTTTCCTGGCTACGCGCCTGTCTGCAAGCATCGTTGTTAACTGTACAGAATTAATACAAATTGGTGCAAAATTATGCTCTAATAATCTAACACACAGAGACGTTTTATTTCGCAACCAAACAGCAAGAAAATTTATTGCGTATCTTTGAAACAATTTCTTGAAACTAACTAAAAAGAGCTTCGGCTAATTTTTTTCTTTCCATCCTGGGACAAATATATTTTAAAGACAAAGATAATAAGTGTATATGTAACATTACTCCTTTCCCAGTAACTTAATTACGATACAGAATCATCAAAACAGCAAATTTTCATATTAAGATAAATAAAATCTTTGTGAAAAAAACACATATAAAATGTTACTTATAATACGTTATTATCGTGTCGACCAAAAATTCTTACCGAAAGAATTTTTTGGTCGAAACGATCGTAACGTATTATAAGTATCTTTTTATGTGTGTTTTTTTTCATAAAGTTTTTATTTATTTTATCGTTTAACACCAGTATTTTGAATGTTTTTTTACGAAATTTTCATATTGTTTTAGATGACAAGTAAACGAATCCATACAAATGCAAGAATAACAATAAATACAATTAACTTTGATAACGTACTGGAAACTCTGCATGTCTGCCAGAATATAATAGGCACGAAAATCGTTAGTATTAGATTTTTTCTGCTTGATTACCAGAACCTATAGTTCTTTTTTCGACAATTTTCTGCTCTATATCTGGTGGATGTGCTTCAGGTTTTGAGTGTATTGTGTTTGGTGTTATGGCAAGTCTACATTAGGGGCCATCTGCCAAGGGGGATGGATTTTGCAGAGAACTTTTTAAAATGCTCTAACGTGTACTCACTTTATGTATAGAGGAAACCACCCAAAACTAGACTTTTAGATCGACAACTGCGCGATAAGCCCGAATCTGTAACCTTCACACTTCAGCCATTTACCGAATCATTCAGGTTTGGGGAGTAAGGAGTTATTATTTTTTTTTTTTTGGGGGGGGGGGTAACGTTTGTGTGCCATTTGATAGATTGTAAGCAGGAATGTTCGCATCCGTTTGCAGTAAATACTCTCTGGTTTTAACCTTTCTATTTAGACATCAATGTTTTTTGTTTGCTGGTCACTACGAAAAATGCGTCGCCTCTTTTTACCTCTGGAGAAGGCCCAACCTAAGCTGGTTCGAGCGGTTTTCTTACTTTACACGAATGAACACATTAGAGCTGCTATGCAAATGTTTATGGACAAAAATTTCCTGAGAATGTTGTTGTCTAGTTTTAAATGTTTTTAACTGCTCCATTTGTTTTTTAAATTTAACAGCAGATGTATTTGTATCCAAAATTGTTTTACCACCATTTGTGCAATTATAAAATTTGTGTCGACTAGCAAAGCGGACTGAGACCCTTATAATAATGTTGGTAATGACTGAGACCATTTAATTGAGTTTTGCGCACTGATGACAGCTTTTATCGTGCCACGAATCTTTCAATTTTTTCATTGCATTGCGTATGATAGACTGTGGTCGTGCATAGTTTGAAGCCACAAATAAGGCTTGAATTTTGAAAAAGTTTAGATTTGAACTGGT
>JAWZYV010001645.1:0-16952 GCA_038373885.1 Cheiracanthium punctorium
AACTCGACATATAAAATCTGCATTGCACTTTAAATCACACTTCTTTTTGGAAAACCGTTCCAGATTACCTTAGCAATTATGAAAACAAATTAAACCAGCACATAAGCAATTGGCAAATCAGAGACGCTCCTGGCAAAATGGACACATAGTAATCATTTTATAAACTAAAACCATAATGAATTATGCTATTTGAAACATATTTTGATGATATTTGTGCAACAATATATGAAAATTTATTTTTATTCAGTACGGAGAAAAGTTGTATAAAATATAATCGTACTTTAAATTTAAAAGTGGAATAACACAGAAACAGATACAATGCCAAAATTATCACTCTGAATTATTGTAGATATTTACAGACAATTTTTAAGAATACTCAATAATATGAAAAATGGAAACAAAATGAATGAAATCTAATTCGAAATCATAGTCTACGCCATATTATTTAAAAAACATATATAAAAACTCCACTGCACTCTAAATCACCCTTCTATTTGGAAAATTGTTCCAGATTACCTTAACAATTATCAAAACAAATTAAACTAGCACACTAGCAATTGGTAAGTCAGAGACGCTTTGGCTAAATGGATACATAGTATTCATTTTATAAACTAAAACCATAACGCATTATGTTATTTGAAATTTATTCTGATGATATTTGTGCAACAATATACGAAAATTAATTTTTATTCAGAACGGAAAAAAGTTTTATAAAATATGATTGTGATGACTGGGGTACGAAGGGTATTTTGTTTATAAGCCTTCTTATGATTACCATAGCCCGTTCGTATAAACATAGTGCTAAAAGTTCTCCTTATTGAATTTGCAAAATATGCATCCATCTAATGCAAGGTATCACTGAAATGTGTACATAAAAATTCAAGCTAAATAGTCAGCTTCAAACTTTCTAGCACATATTCATTCAAATTTCAATTAAGAAGTGTACAATGCCAAAAAGTGTTTCTTGTGTACGAAGTCAATAATGAATCAGAACTATTTTCTCAGAGTTACATATACATATACTGTATAAATATTAACACTAAAATAGCTTTAATAATGTTTGATTATATTTTTTTCCTTCTAAATTTTAACGCAGGCCTCTAAAATGGTAGGAGCCCACAGGTGAAAGCCTACTCAGCCTAATGGGTAATCCGGCCCTGTTTAGGTATAGTCCCTCTTTCCCCATGAAGCCCCCTCCTTCCTCCTCTATAATTTTTATGGTTTTGTAGCAGTTACGCTAGTTTGATATTCCATAAATAATAATTTACAAACATAGGTGCTTCATAGAGTGCTTTTACAGAAGAGGGAGGCTATTTGCAAGTGTGGGGTGGAGGTGGGGGTCGAATACGAGTATATGTACCACACGCCCAATTCACACATTTTTCTAAAACCATTTTTTGATTTTGATCGTTTTCTTTCATTGTGGGTTCGAGGCAACTACCCCATTCACCCTTACGTTAATCATGCTCGCTGTGAATCCCCTTTCCTTTGCCCTCTATGTATGGATGAATATGGATGAATGCACATATTTACAAAACGGCTGCATATTTTTCTGCCAAGGAACAACGACTGAGCACATAGTCAGAATATTGTGTGCATACTCTAGTGTTGTTATAAAATAAAGTAAATTAATCAGAGACTAATGGTTTTCTAAAGAGGAATTCTCTTTTAGCAACACAATATGATATGTATGCATATGATCAAGGCCTCTCTGAATTTTGGGCCTTGTCCAAGCTCGGCTTGGGCCCTCGTTTTTTTTCTTCCTTCTTTCTTGGCGAGATGGTTAATCTAGGCCCATGACCACTGTGACCCCCCTCTGGATCCGCCACTGGCACCATATGCAGCCAAGAGTAGCAAAATAATGAACCGAAATTCGCCTAAAACAACGAGTTTTCTTAAAGATTTCATGGTTTTCAAATGTTCGTTTCTAAATTTTCGTATTTATGTATAAACTAACAAAAATTTTTGAAAATCGTAGGGGGGGCTGGGAGACAGCTAAGTAGTGCTCAGCCAGGCGTAGCCCTCTCCCCCCCCCCCCCACCTCTGATTACGCCCTTGATGGGGGATAGAGTTTTATATGTAAAGAGAGAAGATAAGAGCAAGCAATTATAAAATATAATCCAGAAGTTGTGCTGCTCGAAGATTTTTATGAAATCATTTTTTATTTAGCTCTTAACTGTAGCTAAATCAGAAACGTTAAGCGTTCGATATTAGTAAAGTTTTGATAAAGCGTATAAAGAAATGAATACTGTCTATATCCGAAACTGTATTAAACATCAATTTTTCATCTATCTCACAAGGTTCTTCATGATTTAAAATCTTCAAACTTAAATTTGACTATCAATTTTCTGCCTTGAATTGTTTTTAAGTCACATTTAAACGGTTTATTTTCAGCATCGAAACTTAATACTGCTGGGAAATGGGAATGTCACAATCGTTTGCAGTTTTGCACAATGGGAAAATCTCCCTTATGGTCAGACGTCTACAGAAGAGTCTGTATCTCACAATAGAACAAAAGTGAAAGCTTTTGCTGTACTGATTTAAAAAAGAAAGATTACATTACATGAGAACGACCCTCCTAAAAAAAACGCAGTCCTCTCCCTACTAGAAAGCAATTCCATCATCAATTGTGTCACGGTGTAAAATCTGAAGGGTTCTTGTGGGGGAAAACACCCGTTTCTTTTTGCCTAGCTATCTGATGGTCATTTGTTTGTGCTTGCGCTCTTGATAAAGAAGGTTGACATCCGTGCCTACGGCATTACAGGCGCCCAACGTAATTCCTGAATCCCTGTGAAAGAAAAAGCGGAGTGGGAGATAGAAGCTAGCGATACATTCTCTATTTTTAGGATTCTTAAGTTTAACCGATTTGGAGGAAGAAATATGATTTGACACAAAAAAGTTGGAGTGAAGTTTTTGAAGGGGCTCAGCCCCCTGAATAAAAATATTGGGGGGGCTGAAGCCCCTTCAAGCCCCATGAAGTCGGCGCCTATGGCCGTGTACCATGTTCATTGGCTTTATCCACTCAAATCGATCTGAAAATTGAGCGATTTGCGACGTTTTACGAATACAGCAATTGAAACACATTATGCTTTTGCCAAAATCAGAGCATAATAATGATCTTTTGCTTTAGCAGTGTAGCGTTCGGATTATTGGCGCCCGGTGCGGTCCTTCAGTTTGCCGCCCCATTCTTTCTAAGTTTCAGCATTCTGCCCCCTTTCGGTCCTTTAGTTTTCCACTTTATTATTTCTAAGTGTCCTCCCGGCCACCAAGTTTTTTTTTTTTTTTGGCTGCTGGGGCGGACCTCCCCTCCTCTTATTACGCCACAGTTTTAATTATATAAAAGTGGGGTAAATGCAGAATTTAGTAAATCAGACTATTGACAAGATTTGGTATTCTAAATATTCAAATTATGCACCTTCTGATTTTAAAAAAAATTCTCAACATTTTAATGAATGAAGAAAGGAAAAAAAAATAATAAAAGCAAAAGAAAGCTAGTTCTGGGAAAGGATGTCTTCAGAAAACAAATTGTGTCATAAGTTAACAGCTAGGTTATTCATAAAACAAACTGTCATCAATTTAAGCTTAATTTTCAGTTGAAAAAAAAATCGAAATAATTCTGGAAGGTTTATTAATAGATAATTTGTTTAAGTACTTTTGGCAACAGGATGTTGATTATTTTAATTATATTAAGCTGATTAAAAACATTTGATAGTTAAAATAAACTATTGATTACTTTTTTATTTGAAAAAGATTAAAGCAAGGTTTAAGAAAGAAAATTTAGTGTTTTTAAAGAGACCTGTTTAAGTATGTTACAAGAAATTAAAAATAAAGCTTTATGAAAAATAAATTATTGAAACTTTATTTCATACTTTTGGACAATTCTGTGAGTTAAAAAAATATTAATTTTATACCTGCTAAAAAACTTACATGTAGTAATTATTTTATTTTAAAGAAATAGTACTTTTTAAAAAACTTATATTCACTTTTCATGAATGAGCAAGCATTAAATTAGAAGAGAAAGAGGAATAACAAATATATTTCAGTAATTTGATTTGATATGGTGTTGCACATTCCAACCATTGGATGTATTACAAAATTTGCATGACTATGGCATTTTTTCCAGCAATCTTCTGTGTTCTGAATTCAATTTCCCCAACTTCTGTAGTTATCAATTGATGGATGAGTTAAATTGTTTGATGCAATTTTAAATAATGTCTAATAGTAATAAGGGTAACTTTGAAAATCTTTACTTGGTACTCATTCAATAATTATTGCAAGCAAAAGAATTTAAATAAAATTCTGATTTATATAATTAAATTTTATATATCCTGCATTGCAGAATTTTTATTACATGCTAAACTCATCTATCCTAATCCACTTACACTGACCGTCCTTTTCTGTTTAAAAGTTTGTACCAATATAAGTGAAATATCGTATATGAATGAAATTCAGTAATTGTGGTCCAGTAGTGATAGTGTGATAAAATGGAGGAACAAAAATTAACAGTCTCTCTGCCTTCCCCTACTGCCTAACAAATCATGTCTGGCTAAAAATTTCTTAAACCTTCTTCAATAAATATACTATTCTTATAAATAATAAACATGTATGTCACGTAATTTTGAGAAAAAAAATTAAGCAGAAAATTCAACATTACTTATATTAAAATTTCTTTTTTTTTTAAATCAAAACTTCTAGTCATGTAGATTTAATTCACATATTTATGTCATGTTTAGACCAAAATATTATCAACAAATTATTTTTCCTGTTTCGCTTACATTTAATTCTACTGGATATTTTCTCCAAAAGAAGGGGGGGAAAACTAAGACAAATTGGAAAAAATCTTACCATGCAATGCAATGTGAGTCAAAACACATATTACAACTCTACATGTTAAAGTTTCGGGGATCAGATCGTTTCAAACCAGTTTCTATATGTTATTTACCTGTGCATTCTCGTGGAACCCCAAGTGCCCTTTTTGAGAACAGGGTGCCCCTTTTGAAATTTCCCCCCCGGCGGCCCTTTTTTTCTAGAGTCAACACTAATATATATATTTATATATATATATTTACATAATATACGAATATAATCTCATTTCTGTTTATATGTCGTACGAGCTTAACTCAACATACGATAGATACAGACAGCCATTCTCCCATCAAGCAACATCCTAGGCGGCTGCCGTTTGCTAAGCAAGAAGAGGTGAGCACTTTTAGAGGAGATGCAGCGTGATGACCTCATCGAGCCATCGACTAGTCCGTGGGCCTCGCCGATTGTTTTGGTCCGAAAGAAAGATGGTTCCACCCGGTTCTGCGTTGACTATAGACGTCTGAATGACATTACCAAGAAAGACAGCTACCCTCTTCCCAGGATAGACGACACATTGGACACTTTAACGGGAAATGAATGGTTCTCCACTCTGGATCTCAAGAGTGGCTACTGGCAAGTAGAAATCCATCCCAATGACCGTGAAAAGACTGCGTTCACCACGGGACAAGGATTGTGGCAGTTCAAAGTTATGCCTTTTGGACTCTGCAACACACCGGCTACATTCGAGCGTCTAATGGAGACAGTGTTAAGAGGACTTTCCTACGAAGCATGTCTCGTTTATTTGGACGATATCATCATCGTCGGAAGGACTTTCGAAAAGCATCTCGAGAACATTCGAAAGGTACTGCAGAAATTAAAAGAGGCAAACTTGAAACTAAGTCCGTCGAAGTGCAACTTGTTCCGTCGGGAAGTACGTTACCTCGGGCACATAATATCCGCCCACGGAGTCCGAACCGATCCCGAAAAGACGTCCGCAGTCCAGAACTGGAGTCGTCCCGAGAATATCCATGACTTAAGAAGTTTTCTTGGTCTGTGTACTTACTATCGAAAATTCGTGAAGGGCTTTTCTCAAATTGCAAGACCTCTTCACAAATTGACCGAGACTGGACAGAAATTTCTATGGACTGAGGAATGTGAGGACGCATTCAACGAACTGAAGACGGCTTTAACATCTTTGCCGATCTTGTCGTATCCTCACCCTGACAAGCGATTTATCCTGGACACAGACGCAATTAAGGAGAGTGTCGGAGCAGTTTTGTCCCAGGAGATAGATGGCCAAGAACACGTCATTGCTTACTGGAGCAAATGCCTTTCAAAGGCAGAACGTAACTATTGTGTTACGAGAAAGGAACTCCTTGCTATCATTAAGGCCGTGGAGCACTTCCATCATTACCTGTACGGCCGAAAGTTCCTGCTCCGAACGGACCATGCCTCTTTAATCTGGCTTCTAAATTTCAAGAATCCAGAGGGCCAAATAGCCAGGTGGATACAGCGATTACAAGAATATGACATCGAGATACGTCATCGGAAAGGGTCATCTCATGGAAATGCAGATGCTTTGTCGAAAAGGCCCTGCATAGACAGTTGTCGCTATTGCTCCAGGGCAGAGAAAAATTACCATCTGAAACATCCCGTTGTCCGCCAAGTTACATCATCGGCACCATCTCAAGATCCCTGGAGTGACGAAAATGTTCGGGCAGACCAATTAGCAGACAGCGACATCAAACCTATTGTGGAATTTATGGAAAAATCCAGCGCTAAGCCCAGTTGGCAAGAAATATCATCTTACAGTCCGGTAACAAAACAGTTCTGGGTTTTATGGGATTCGCTTCGCCTGAGGAATGGAGTCCTGTATCGTAAATGGGAGTCAGACGACGACAAGATGCTCCGATGGCAGTTAGTACTCCCTCGTTCGAGGATTCCGAAGGTTCTAGAAGAACTTCATAATGGCTACACTGGAGGCCATTTTGGCGTAATGAAAACCCTGCAGAAAGTTCGCGAACGCTTCTACTGGGTTAGGGCTCGAGGCGACGTCGAAAAGTGGTGTCAAGCTTGTGACGCCTGTGCCGCCCGTAAAGGCCCGAAGAAACGAAGCCGTGGAAGACTACATCGTTATAATGTACGAGCGCCTTTTGAGAGGATTGCCCTCGACATCCTGGGACCTCTTCCGCAAACTTCGGATGACAACAAATACATCCTAGTTGTCATTGACTACTTCTCTAAATGGCCCGAAGCGTTTCCTATTCCCGATCAAGAAGCTACGACCATAGCAGAGGTACTGGTGCAAGAATGGATTTCCAGATATGGAACCCCTCTGCAACTTCATTCCGACCAAGGAACGAACTTTACCTCTGCAGTCTTTAGAGGACTATTCCAACTTCTCGGAATGGACAAAACCCAGATTACGCCATTACACCCACAATCCGACGGCATGGTGGAGAGGTTCAATCGCACAATTTTAAACAACCTCTCGCTTCTGGTATCTAGGAATCAAGAGGACTGGGATAAGAAGCTCCCCCTCTTCCTGCTGGCCTATAGGAGCGCCGTCCATGAGACTACCGGCTTCACACCTTCCCAGATGCTGTTCGGCAGAGATCTTCGTCTTCCCGCCGATCTAGTGTTCGGCCGCCCTCCAGATGCGCCTTCATCGCCAGAGGAGTACGTGGAAAACCTTCGGGCACGGTTTGAAGATGTGCATCATTTTGCTCGGGAGCAGATCAACCTGAACACGGAAAAGATGAAGACTCGCTACGACACGAAGGCTACGGGACACGAGTTCAACGCAGGTGACAAAGTTTGGCTATGGAATCCTACTCGACGGAAAGGCCTGTCTCCCAAGCTGCAATCGCCGTGGGACGGTCCTTACACAGTCCTAAACCAGCTGAATGTCGTTCGGATTCGTAAGTCACCAAACTTGAAGCCAAGAGTTGTACATTACGATCGGCTTGCCATCTACCGCGGTTGTAATTAGCTCAGACCATGGTCACTATGGCGTAATTCCTCTTTTCTTTCCTGTCTTTCTCTTCTCTTCCTCTTTCGTCAACTTTCTTTCACTTACTACTTACGCCATGTTTAGTGTACATATTTGTAATATATTGGTCTTTATTAATGTGTATTTGTTTATTACATTGATTACTTATTAGTGTAATTGTTTATTATGTATATTATTTATTTATTAGAGTGCATTTGCTTGTGTTTATTGATTATTTGCTTAAATTATGTTGTTAAGATTTGGTTATAGGTTGAACACTATATATTTGTGTGACCTCCTAACCGGGGATTGTACTGCCCGGGACGTGCATTCCTTGGGAAGGGGGCAATGTTACGAATTTTCGGGGCAACCTGCTGCTCTGGGGCTTAAAATTCGTATTCTACGGTTCAAATAGATAAATTTTGCTTTTTGTTGCATCAAAATCGGCAAATTAGAACCGGAGATACGAGGTTTCGGTTGGCCATTGTTTTTCAATGGAGGTTCTAGAAAACTCGAGAAATATTAGTCCTAGAGCTTAGATCTCTTCACTTTTGAGGACTTATTTTTGGTGCCAAATTTGACGATGTTTCGCCAAAAGGCGCCAAGTTTGGCGACTTTTTGGTCATTTGGCGCGTTTTTCCCAATGGGGCCTGGAAGTTGTTTTTCCTGCATTAAAAACGCATAATAACCTAACATTTCTCTTCTATGACGTAATCAAAATTCACGCTTTATGTAGAACCCTCGAGAAATAGACTTTTCTGGAAACTTCTTGTTCCTTCTGCGTCGGCTATTTATAGAAGCGCTTCGCCCCGACAGTTCAGTGTTGATCAAGCTTTGAGAGAGTGAATACGCTTGCTTTGTGAAGGAAGCTGTGTTTCGCGTTGTTTGTGAAGCTTTGAATTTAAGTGCTGTGTGTAAATTCTTCATCGCTGAGTCTTGAGAGACTGTTAGTGTTATTTCTCGTATATTTTCACTGAATTCTTGCCAGTGAAAGTGTTCTATTTTGTGTGAGAAATACAGCATTTGTGAGAGCTTCTGATCTAAGCGAACTGTTAAAAGCACATTACTGCTAGATTGTGCTTGTGAATTATGTACAGCTGATTATTCTACGAAGTTCTAGAAGCAATAAAGTTTGTGTTCCATCCTGACAAGTGACTTTTTACTTGAACTTTTTACACCAACTGGACTTTAGAACGACGAACCCCAGGAGTAGCAGAGTAATTCTGCAACAATATATGTTTATTTTTATCATTTAAAAAATGTTCTATTGTTTTTTACTTTAAAAGTTAGTTAAATTCGCAAGCACGGAAGGTTTTTATACATAGTTTCTATTAACAGAGATTTCCGATATCCGAGGTAATAGCGGTCCCAATTAGCTCGGGTAATCGAGGCTGTACTGTACATGTGATAACATAGTAGTACTTTATGAATCAAAGATAAAATAAAAGGATTTCAACAGCTTAAATAAAATTTTAGAAATATTAAATCAAAAAGTGTACAGCAAAAATATTTTACTGTTTCTGTGGTGCTATTTTTCATTTTCATAAACTATTGCCCTTTGCATTTTCTAGTACAAGTTTCTCAATTTTGAATCTTTGGAGAGATAAGTTTAACAATTTTTAGGTAGCAGAGTATACTAACTTAATGTTCATCTTTGCCCATAAATATCAAAGTGAAGATGCATAAAGTGTAAATTCTTACAAATCTAGCTGTGATCCTCTAATATATCACATATATTTTGTGGTTCATTCTGGTTGGAATCCGTAGCCTTCATCAGCTGTTGTCCATACACAGTCTGTATGGACAACTGTTGATGAAGTAAGAAATTTTTTCATCCGAAAGACTTATGTAGAATGATAAGTACCTTTCATATGTGTTATTTTATAAAGTTTTAACTATTTCAGAGCAAAGTTATTGTTTTACTGCTGATTTATCAAAACAGCTGCATTCTTTGATGATATATTGTTTTCAAAATTTCTGAAAATGAGAACTAAAGCTGTTAATCTTCTGCACTTCATGCATCTCCAGCAGGTAATGGCCCACCTCTGGAAAAATATATTGGAATATACATTGATGAAGTTCAAGCCACGACAAGATGCAGATCGGGATTTGTAGAATTTGCTAAGAAAGAGAGCATCAAAATAACTGAATTGCAAATTTTAAAAAGGGCTCAAATCTGAAATTTAAACTTTTACAGGAGACACAAAAGGCTGATTTCCTGTTGATGGGGCTAAAGTCCATCAGGTGAATTATATCCATAAAGAATATATCAATTCTAACAATAAACTTAACCATTTATTTACAATCAAAATATAATTAAGATTACACTTTCAAGCCAGTATTACAAGGGCTGGTGACTCCCTTCAGACATCTTCGGAATCAGAGTTCCGTCTAAAGATACAAAAAAGGTTACCTTATCTTACTGGCGCGTAGGCGGTACAAAAGTTTCGCCAAGGCGCAAAATATAGGGGGTTTTAATACACTGCCCCCGGATGAACAATTACAATTGTTCAGAAATCAAATCAAATCATTTTGCAAACATGAAACAAACCAAAAACTTAACAAACAAAAAAAAAAAAAAAAAAAATTATCACATACTTACGAAATTTCCAGGATACAGAAAACTGAGAAATCTACTAAATATATAAAATTGAATTAGTTAAACAAATAGAAATAAACATATAAGAAAAATGTTCGTTAAATGTTCAATAATCAGCATCAAGTTCCAGTTTATATAATAATTGTATAGGTCGCTTTATAAGTCCAGAAGCTGTTTCTAGAGCACAGGACCGTACTTTGGAATCTCTACCGAAAAAACAGCTCCTTAATGCGTCCACATTTCCACATATGCTTTGGAACTTTGTCTTCATGAATAAAGACGATATATCTTACTTTAAAGCTGGTTGATGCAGTAACTGGAGTTTTTAAGTTAGCGGATCGGAGTTCAAGCAAGTATTCCTTGCGCCAACGTTTCCAGAAATGGTTCATGATCTGGTCTCGGTATCGTATCTTCTTCGTCAGAATTACTCTGTTGGATTTAGGTTCAGATGATTTGGAATTGCTAGGCAAAGAATTTATTCATTTGCCTATCAAAAAATGTGAAGGCGTAAGTGGGAAAGGTTCGTTGTTTTCTCCGTACACGTATGTCAGAGGTCGTCCATTGATAACGGCTTCTATTTCTGTTAGTGTTGTTTGGATCTCTTCATAAGTGAGGCAAGATCTCCCAAGAACTTTTTTCAAGGGAGTTTTTACAGAACGCACCATGCGTTCCCAAAATCCACCCCACCAGCTTGCTCTAGGCACAATATATTTCCAGATGATTCTGTTTTTAGAAGAAAAACGAATAATTTCATCTTTAGAAATGCAACTCCAAACCTCTTTTAACAATTTATCTGATTTAATAAAAGTTTTAGCATTATCACTGTAGATGGTTTTACACAATCCTCTGCGAGAAATAAAACGTTTAAATGCTAGTAAGAAATTGTCCGTGCTTAAATTGCTAGCTAATTCCAGGTGCACGGCTCTGGTTACAGCACAAGTGAAAAGTACAATATACGCCTTTTCTGAGGCTGCCTTTGTTTTAATATAAATAGGCCCAGCAAAATCTACTGCACATGTTTCGAATGGAGGAGATTCTGTAATTCTGTCTTTCGGTAATGGAGCGATCTCCTGCTTCCCGGGAGTTACTTTAAATTTTTTACAAATTACGCAATTTTTTATGACTGACTTCACACATTTTCGACCTTTAATTATGAAGTATTTTTCCCGGAGATGAGACAAGGTGGTAGCCACTCCGAAATGGAACATATTTTCGTGGGCTTGTCTTATTAACAAATTGGTAAAAGTACACGCACTTGGAAGTACCCAAGGATGTTTTTCTCTTAGAGAGAACTCGATTAATTGCAATCTTCCACTTTAACTGAATAGCCCATTTTCATCTAACATGGGATTCAGATTGTAGATTGGAGATTCCTTGGCAATTGCGCTTCCGGATTTTAGCGAGTCTATTTCGTGATTAAAAACTGATTCTTGCGCCTGTTTTATCCAATAAATCTCAGCCTTTTCAATTTCTGAAGTTGATAGAGGACCCGATAATTTAGATTTCTTTTTATTAGCATTGTTTAAAAAACGCATAATCCAAGCGGTTACATTAAGCACTCTATTGAGGATACTAAACTTTTGTAATTCCAGTATTGGACTTTGAGATACATTAACCGCACACGATAATTAAGTTAACGAATTTGATCTTTTTTCATCAAATATGTTTTCGGGAAGTTTAGTTTCTTCATTTAATGGCCAACAACTTTCCGGCATTGACAGCCACTCTGGTCCATAGAACCAAAGATTGTTCTCTCGGAGTTTTGTTAAATTTTCACCTCTCGTCAAAAGATCGGCTGGGTTGTTTTTACCAGGACAATAATGCCAATTGGCTGGTTCTGACAAAGACTGAATTTCTGTGACTCTGTTCGAAACAAAGGGCTTCCATTGCAAAGCTGAACCCTTTATCCAATGAAGTGTTATTGTAGAGTCTGACCAATAATGGATATCTAAATTCGGAATATCAAGAATTCTTCTTAAATAGCTACCCATTCGAGCACCTATTACAGCACCCATTAATTCCAATCTAGGTATGGTTAATTGTTTGATAGGGGATACTCTACATTTCGCAAAAATTAGGCTTGCTTAGTTTTATTATCGGTTGAGTTACACCTGAGATATCCAACGGCTCCAAAAATTTTAGGGCTCGCATCTGAAAATATATGAATTTGATTTACGTCAGAAAATGTAATACCTACCGGAAAATATTTCCGGGAAACCTCAAACTCATGTATCTCTTGAACTTCGGTAACCCAACTTTCCCATTCGTTTTTTAGATCTTTAGGCAAATCAGTGTCCCATTCTAAACCTCGACACCAAATTTCTTGTAACAAACTTTTCATGCGGACAGTAAACGGGGCTACCAATCCAATAGGATCAAATATCTTTAACATGGCTTTAAGAACTATTCGCTTTGTGGGATTGATTCTCCAATCGTCGGGAATTGCTTGCATATCTAAATTAAAACTATCTGAGTTGCAATTCCATAATAATCCCAATATTTTTTTAGGATCGTTTGAACTATCCTGATCTAGTTGATTTTCTTCCCACAGTTTTCTAAGTGTCACGGAATTAGTGCTGAACTTCCTTAAGTTCATTCCTGCCTTTCTAAAAATATCTGAAGCTCTTGACGATAAATAATAAGCTTCATCATCAGACTTCGAGCCAGTTATTAAATCATCCACATATAATTGAGTATCCAATATCTTAACAACTTCGGGATGATCTTTGAATTTTCGAATATGGTGTTTGATTGTGGCAGCTAAGATGAAAGGGCTGCACGAAACTCCAAAAGGGGCTCTAGTGAATCTCAAAAATTTCAAATTTCCCTTTTCGTCAGGAAACCACACAAATTTTAAATAATCGCGATCTTGATCTGCGATCCCGATTTGAAGGAACGCCTTCTCTAAATCGGCGCAGAACGCAACTTCATGAATTCGGAAATTAATTAACAGGTCTAACACACAGGGGTTAAGACTAGGGCCAGGCCATAAACAGTCGTTTAATGAATTAAGGTGACTTTCTTTTGAGGAAGCATCAAACACCATTCTAATTTTCGTAGTTGACTTATGCTCTCTTAAAACCGGTCTGTGGGGTAAAAAATATCCACTCTCAGTAATTTTATTAGGACAATCTTCCACAACCTCACTTAATTCCTGTTCCGATACTATAGCTTTGTATTTTTCACATAAATTGTGATCCTTCGCCAATTTACGATTTAATTCCTCAAAATGCTTTCTAGCGATTCTGAAATTATTTCCCACTTTTTCCTTTCCAACCTTCCATAATAAATTGGTCTCGTACCTGTTATTAACAAATTTTAAATTATCTTCGAATTTAGTGATAATTTCTTTATCAATATCAGAAATCTTTTCCTCTGTTTTTATTCCCAAGCATTCCAAATCCCATAACATGCGCAAATTTTCCTGCTCTGCACTTGACGCAGAAAGATTTAGAACACATGCCCTGTTATAGACATTTTCATCGCTCTCTAAAGAACCGCATAGTGAATATCCAAATAAACTCTCGCATAGAAAGAGCGATTTCGTGATTTTTTCCACTTTCCCCCCAAAGTTCAGTACATAGTAATAATTCGCACCCACGAGTACTTGAACCTCAGAGGTACATAACTCGTTCCAATTTGACAGCTCGTAAGAGGCTAGTCTCATTCTTATTTGTTTACTAAGAGGGGGAGAGTGAAACTTCGCGTTCGAAATAACATCTGTTACTAAGGCCTCGATAAGTATGCTACGAGATTTATCATGCACGTGCATCAACTTTAACTGTACTACATCGTACGATTTTAATTGGGCTTTTGAAGCTCCGAAAGAATATATCTCAAGCTTTTCTTTACGAATAATTGGAGGGCATAAATCGGAAACTAATTTTTTTGTAACAAAGGTTTTCTGACTTCCAGAATCAAATAAACACATAGCTAATTTAGATTTTGAGCCAGACTCTACGTTAACACAACAGGTTTGTAAAAGAACTTCAGTAGGCATGTCAGATGATTTTGTTTCACTTGTGCAATGAGACACAGAAGCAATTGCGGAATCTGCATCTTCTTTAGGCCCTTGGTCAGATTTTGGAACATTATTCAAACATACTGAAGAATCGTGAAAATTCCCTTTACAAGAATTACATTGTTGGGAGTTAAATCGACATTTGGAAGAAATATGAAATTTTTTAAAGCAGACATAGCAGCGTCCTTCTTTTCTTAATTTTTCACGTTTATCAGGAATAGAGAAAGCTTTACATTTCTAAGAATTATGAGAATTAGAGTCACAAAAAACACAACTATTTTTAATGCTTGTTGTTAACGCTGAGGCTGAAGGAACACTCCTTTTGAAATTATGAGAAGGATATTTGTATTTTTCTTTTTTGTCACGACTATAATTTTCAAAACTATTCAAATGCAACGTAGCTTTGCACGATTCTACTTCATCTTTAAGGAAAGAAATTAACTCATTTACATCCATATCTTTATCTTTCTTTCTTTGCCGATTAAATTCCAGTGCGATTTCGGGAGGTATTAATTTCATCAATTTTGGACAAAGTAAGTGTCCGTAGTTTCCTGATGCAACACCAAGAGAATTTAAGTTTCTTATCCGAATTTCACAGTTATTATAGAGGTTTCTTAAATCAGTGACATTGGAAGAACTTTTCACGGATTTTAAATTTAGTAACTTATTCATATGAGCACTTATAACTAAATCATTACGACCAAATCTATTTTTTAGCAAATCAATGGCAGATTTATAATTTTCTTCAGTTAATGAAAAACCTGCTACAACATTAGCAGCACTTCCTCCAAGCAAAGACTTCAAATAGGAAAATTTATCAATCGGAGTTAAGCTGGGAGTTTTGTCAATTGCGTTTGAAAATTGGCTCCAAAAGTAAAACCATGAGCTAGAATCTCCGTAAAATTTTCCTAAAGTAATTTTAGGTAATTTCATGGCACGTTCAGTATTGAAAATTTGGAATGAATCACTTTTAACATGTTCCTGATTTTCAAAAATAGCTTGCTTTTTCAAATGATGTGGATTTAAGGCCTTTGTAATTCTGTATCTGTATTCTATTATGTTTTCCGTATAGCCTTCAGCATTTTCAATTTGTGTTTCTACGTCGGAATCTGGAATAATATTTTGGATATCTACGTTTAAAATTTTGAGAGTTTCATGTTTTTCATTTAATTGATCTTTACATATGTTTAAAATATCAAATCTTTCCTCTTCTGATATATTCTGATCATCGAGTGTGTTTTTTATTTTTGTGAGTAATTTGGTCGTTTGAGTGCGCACACCCTGGCGCCTTCTTTTCAAAGTTTCTAATTTCTCTTCCGATATATTTAAGCAATCAATATCAGAAATCAATCAATATCAGATCAATCAATAAAATTGAAATTAAACTGAGCTTACCTCAGTTCATTCAGTTATCCTGTCATGGACACCAGAAATGATGGGGCTAAAGTCCATCAGGTGAATTATATCCATAAAGAATATATCAATTCTAACAATAAACTTAACCATTTATTTACAATCAAAATATAATTAAGATTACACTTTCAAGCCAGTATTACAAGGGCTGGCGACTCCCTTCAGACATCTTCGGAATCAGAGTTCCGTCTAAAGATACAAAAAAGGTTACCTTATCTTACTGGCGCGTAGGCGGTACAAAAGTTTCGCCAAGGTGCAAAATATAGGGGGTTTTAATACCTGTTGAACCATTAACATATTGAAGCATTTTTATTTTCTTTTTCCTTTAACATTATGGAAAACTGTAAGTTATAACAAGGCAAAATAGATTCCTTGGGAAAAAAAAAAAAAAAAAAAAAATGAGCAAGAGAATGATCATTGCAGTTTTCTGAGATGAGTCCTCAAAATTCCTTGGAGGATTTGTGTGATTTTAGTTGCAAAACGACATTCTTTTACAATTCATGGTTTTTTAAAGAACAAAAATATAAGTTTTATTTTACAGTTCAATATATTGTTTTGCCTTGCATTGTAATACAAAGTGACAAAATATATCCCATCATGTTTTCATTGAAACTCTTTCTCAACCTAGAAGTCTTCAAAATTTCCTAACATGTCTTGTCTTAACTTTTGCAGGTCTCTCTCTTTAAAGTCATTGATTGGCAGTTTAGAAGAGTAGCATGGAAATGTTTCAATAGTAAGAATGTTTGGATGTATGTGTACATGGAAAAAGTAAAACAGACAATTTTGAAAAAAAAAAAAAAAAAAAAAAACCTCAATACATACCTTTTTTGAAATTTGCTTTTCAATTGGTTTCAACTGTATTATTCACAGATAACCAATGTCGCACAGTGTTTTTAAAACTAGACTCTTTGAGGCATTATGTCAAGAATTGAACAGTAACTGAGAAATTCTTTTACACAGAAGTTAGGTGGCTATTCAAAGGAAACATTCTTGCTAGATTTTGTATAATTTAAAATTGGAAGCTGAAAAAATTTTGAACACTTCAAAAAAATCTTATCAGTATAGCAATTTTTCAGACTACTTCACTTGGTATATTTATCACTCTTTTGAACCACTAAAAA
>JAWZYV010001646.1:0-16471 GCA_038373885.1 Cheiracanthium punctorium
CACATAAAACATTAAGAATAGTTGCAAATTTCCTCTGATATTGAAAAATGTACAAGTATCTAAAAATTTTGCTGTGAAAGGTCCCGTACGTAACACATGAATAGTACGGAATGAGCCCTGTGCGATTATCTACAATTTTGAGTTTTGATTTTTCTGACCTTAAATAGTACTTTATGAATGAAAAAATTATGAAAGAGCATTAAAATTATATTCTACATTAGTATATAACTAGATAGTTTCACACACAATTTTGTATTTGTTTTTTATATTTGTCCCATTAGCCCTACATTATGTTCCATTTGCCCTGCATTATGTCCCATTAGACTGCATAAATGGGTGGGCTAAAGGGACAAAGATGCAATTTCAGATATAAGGAGGGGTCGATCCAAGAATTTTTTTCCACGGTCCCATTTTTGTGAATGTCAACAATTATTTTTGAGAATTTTCAAACCAATTTTTAATAAAGGTATTTTTTTTGTTAAAATAACCGATAAACAGAATAAAATGACAACCAAGGGCCGTTTTATTCGATTGTAATTTTGTGATGGGGCAGCAAAACGGACCCAATTTTCGTCTGCATTGACCCCTGGATATGGATTTTTTTTAATATTATTAACAGATCTTTAAAAACACAGGAAGCACATCTGCATATTTCACTGAAATACAACTTAAACTAAAAAAGTGTCCCATTATCTCGAGGTCTCACCTATTTATTCCAGATAAATTATAGTACAATTCTTAAAAAGCAGGTACAACTATTCAATGTAGCTGACACGAGATGGATATTCTCCATAACTAACGTAACCATACGTCCCGGTTTTGGGTGGTTTATCCCGTTGTCCCCAAGCACAGCTTTGGGACACCGTAATGTCTCGCTTTTAGAAAATGCCCCCTGTAATGTCCCGTTTTTAGGAAGAGAGGAACGCACGGTAACGATTCCAATAAAGGCCGCTAAAAATCTAAAATCATCCAACGGCAGTGTCTGTAAAAAGAAAACCTGACCTCCCCCCCCCTCCCCTATCGAGACGCACAGAAAACGTCGGGGAGATTTATTGTTTTTGTGGCTGTTCTTTTAATGTTCTTTTTTTTGCCAACTATTTCAATTTATTTCATTTTTATTTCATTTTTTAAAGTCATGTTCCTCTTTTGCTTATTCCTCCCCCTCCCCTGATCTCCACTTTATCTTCCCTTTTCATTCTAGTTTTCTAAGAATTTTTTCCTTCCGAATGACAACTTCCTTTGTTCTGTGTGTCCTTTTGTTTACACTTCTCACTTTCCTACCTTCCTGCCTTGTGTCGGATGGTGTTTTTGAAGTGGAAAAAGGGCCTAGCTCTTATACCGCTCGAAACGTACGTCTTGCACTATTTTTAATGGTATATGGGTGTTTTATCAGTTTTTTTTTTCCATTTTATTTTGATATTAACATTAACACAAGATTTTTTGCGCGTTTTCTTAACAACTAAAAGATACCCAGATCTATAAATTCAGTCTCACACTACACTATTACCTTAAAAACAGTAGATGTCCCGTTTTGAGGAACAAAATAAATACACTATTGCCAAAAAGGCTAGATGTCCCGTTTTAAAGTAAAAAGATATATGGTCACGTTATCCATAAGCCACCTAAGAAACTGAAGCTGTCGATTTAGCATGGATGATGCAAACCCACAGGAATTTTCCCGATGGGCCGATCACATTAATATAATGGTATTTATATATATGTTAGTGAACCCGAAATCAGTCAAAACTCGAATTAACTAGGAAAAACGCGTTTCATTCGGGTTTTGACTGATTTGTTACAGCAATATTTACATCTATCAAAAATTATTGCATTCAACGATATGTTGTATGACAATATTATTTTTTTTTTTGGGGGGGGGGGATGAGTCTCGCAAAGACAGCAGTAGCATATTTTTGAGGGGCCCTTTGCAGTGGAGGCCGGACCCAGTTTTTTTTTTTGGGGGGGGGTCCTCTCAAAGGGCCACGATAGCATATTTTTTAGCCCCCCCCCCCCCTACAGCGGTATCCGGAGAGTGATTTTTTTTTTTTTTGGGTTTGGCAAAGGGCCAGCGTTAGCATATTTTCGAGGGGGGGGGGAGCAAGTAAGGATTCCGGTTCAACTCGCCTATCGATTTGATTGATAGCTATTGGCGCGGATGCAACTGACGCTCGTCCGTATTCATCACATGTTATAACATTAAAATTATTTTGTTTCTTATCTAACAACTAATTTTTCAAGAAATCTATTTTCCTAATTTTTAGTGCATAAAGCATTAACATCCCGGAATTCACTTGGGAAATCAGGTTTTCCCGAGCGCTGGACAGAACGTGTTTTCCCTAGTTAATTCGGGTTTTGACTGATTTCGGGTTTTAACCGTAACATATACACTTATGTGCGAGTACGTGTGTTAGAAGAAAATGTAAGTGGGCCTCTGTTAATATGAATTTCCCGAGCCAGTGGGATGAGCTGCATCCGTTTGAAAAAAAAATTCCTAGCTTGCAAATGTTTTCATGTGACATTTTCAGCTAGATCAGCAAACGCAATGTTTCGGTCTTAATGATAGAATTAAAAATGTCTCCGTGCAGAAAAAAATAAAAGATTGGAAACTGATAGTGGAAATGTAATAAGAACTTTCCAGTTTCGCCAAAAATTGCTACGAAATTCTTGCATGCACTGTGTAACTATGTTTACAGCAAACAAGCTTCCTCTGAAGCAGTCTACATATGAAACGAAATAAATTGAAAATCATCTCAAAATATAAAACAATTTGTGTTACATCATAATTTGCAACTTATAAAAATTAATTTAAATGTTTTTTCAATAGAATTTCAGAGTACATTTTTTCACTTTGTTAAAGATCATTCTCCCCCCCCCCCCCTACAGCTTTTAAGCTGATTAACTTATTTTTTCATTTTTATTCAAGGGCATTTTTATTCAAGGTCATTTTTATTCAAGTATTATACATATATTTTTTAATTATGTTAGCATATTTTTTTTTAAAACAATTCAGTTCTAATGTTTGACAAAATTATTTTAATGTTAAAAAATACTAAAATTTTTAGCTACTGTGTCAAAATTCGATTCCCCGGCAATACTCGGCCGACCGAGTAATCTGTACACCTCTGCTAAATAGCACCATTGAAATTAAAAGAGAAACTAACAACCAGCATGGGCGCCGGCAGAATATTTCCCGGAGGAGGGGGGGCAAAGACTACTTTAACGTATGGTTACCATGTTGGAAAGAGCAAAAAACAAGGGAAAACACTAAATACAAAAATCCAGGGGGGGGGGGGACATCGCCTCGCCTTGCCTTATGCTGACGGCGCCCATCACAACCTACATTCAAAATTTTTTCAGCTAACTTCAAGAGCTTCCTTTGACGTACGGTGAGACATAATGCTTTTATAACAGTTTAGACCTTCCTCAATTCAGACAATGTCAAATTTTATTAAAATGCCAGCCTGAAAATACGCATAATTAAAATTTTAAAGAGTATTTGAATTGAATCTCAATTAGGAGAATAAGTAAAAAAAAATAAGACGCTAAGAAAAAGAGGGGTGGGGGGCTTTTTTAGCGTTTTATATAATAATTAAGAGTTTATGTAGGGGTTTCTTTTTCGACTAAATGTAGGTGCAACACTTAATTTATAGTATTAATTGACTGACAATTTTAATGTTTGGACTAAGTCTGAAAATTTATTCAGTTTTAGAAATAAAATATTGTTTCTTTTTTAATCAGTACAATTTCGACCCTTTGGGAATAATTCCGTAAGCGGGGCAGGTTTAGTTTGAAACATTTTTTTTTTTGTCTAACGTCTATATATAAGAAAAACCCAAAAAATACAATATACCTATCTAAAAACCTTATTAAAACATTTAAACACAGATTTCAAATTCAATATAGAACAAACTGAACATAACCAAAACACTAGCTCTACACTGCTCTCGCTTACGGAATTTATCCCGACCATTGTTACGTGGCAGAACAAAGACGATAAAACAATACTTTAGTTTATAAAATTATAAAAGTAATATTAAGAAAATGCAATCTTACCAGACATGATGACTAAGTAGAGATCAAGAATCCAGAAGAAAATAACTTTAGTAAGCTATAAAGAGCTTTAATAAGAACTTTTAAAGGCTCGCAAAGAACACTTGTAACTAATCGCTTTGAAATGATGAATTGAGGAAAGCTTTCCTAATTCTAGATGGCTCGAATGACCGATTTGAATCTTTGTTCCGATTTGCTAAGTTGCTTCTCTACAGATCTAAAGATTCAAATCCCTGTATAGGGCGAGGGTGTTCTGGGAGAGAATCAAATCATTGATGCGAATCTTATGCCCATTTGATGTGTATAAGATTTGAATCAAATGAAAATTTCGAATCAGATGAAAAAATTTTCCCTCCCGCGGAGGGAAATTTTTTTTTTTTCCCTCAGCGATTTGTTGAAAAATTCCCTCAATTGATTGAAATCTCAATTAGTGAGAGTAGATGGATAGCTTTTCGATAGCCATGGCTCTTGCGGTAAGTTGATTTGTACTATTAAGGGTGCTGTTCGAAGAAATGAAATCTCCCTCACGGATTTTATACACAAAGGAAAACAAACTAATTACGGCCGGGACTCGAACAAATTCAGGATGATTCTTCATGAGCTACACTATACACCATAATGAATGAAACAACAGTGTCCTTTATGAAACTTTCTGAAATTTTTCTTCAACATGGAAGTGCACGGCAAAAATTTTCGAAAAGGGACACCGAGCTGAATTCTCGATTTTTAAGAATTTTTTCTGAAAGTTTCGTACCTGACACATTTACATTCAATTACCACTATGCATAGTATAATTTGCAAAGAGGTATTCTAATACTTCTAAAGGTCCTGACATAATTAGTTTATTTGTATTTATGTACCGAAATCGCATCATTTTTTCGAACTACATCGTTACAACAAGGCACACTAGTTACCCAACAAAGGACTGCCTTGGGTCACCAACGTCTCCTCCTGCTGACCATTTGGGGGGGGGGGCGAAATATAAAGCTGATATGACTGTTCTGAGGAAGGATTCTAGAATTCATTTTTCGATATTGGGTAGGGAATCAGAGAAGGCCCGATTTTAGGAGTATACAAATGCTTCCTTCTGATGTAGTATCACAGATTATAAGAAATCAAATATTTACCGGTAAAGAAACTATTATTTCAGAAATCTTTACTCTAAGGAAAATCGGTAGGCAGTAGGATGCAATGCGTCACGATTTGGCAAACCCCTGCTACAGAATGTTCTAAGATGTTTGATAATGTTCTAGAACGTCTTAGAAGATTCTGGACCTCCGGAGTTGATTTCGATACATTTTCGTGGATGGAATGTTCAGAGTGTCCTACATTTGTAATAAAAACATTTCGAAGATTATCACAAGAAAGTAAAAATACGTCCTCCAGCAGCGGTGCCAACAGAGTAGATGGTGGAGACTTCGCCATTTAAATTTTTAGGGGGGAGGGGGTTAAGATTCTCATTTTACCCTAGTGGCTACCTGGCTCCTAGATCAATTCCATGTAGGAGCCAGTACTTACCGCAGATTGGCTATGATAAGTATGCACATAGTAGTCGGTTGGTATCAAGTTTTATTTGCTTGTACTGAAGCCTTAGAGCGTATATACAGTATATAGAGAGAGGAAGTGAGTGGTAATAGATAACATAGAGATAATTAAATAAATTTTAAAAAGAAAATCTATTTTTAAGTGTCTAATGCAAAGTGTAAGTTGATGATGATGATTAAGAAATATAAATGGCTGATGCATATGGCATCATTTATAAAGCAATAGCAAGTATATTTATCTCCAGACACTAAAATTGAAAACAAACAAAATATTATTCATAGCACTTATTAACTAAATTGCAGAAGAATGTGCCATTATTTTTTCCATTAAATTGGGTCGTCTTGGTAGGATGGTGTCATCCCATCACAATTTTGTACTTTTTATTTGTTCAAAAGTTTGTAATGCAAGACCTGAACACTCTGTAAAGCCTATTTTCGGTAGTTTTTTGTTCCATTCATAGGGATTTCTCTCCTAAATTATTCTTTAATGTAGAAAAGATACGTTCTATAAGAGCATTTGATGGAGAAACTGTTAACAAAATGGTCACAGCATCCCTAAGAACATTGAAGCAAGGTAAGTTTGGAGATAACAAACTTCATAAGCAATTCGGTTAAGAAGCAAGTCAGAGATCCTGACTTGTTCTTAAGGATATGTTTAGCAAGTGTCCATTCCTCAAATACACATGCAGAATCTAAACCAAATTTGCTGCACATTTCACAAAACAGAATTGACATGTGCATTTAAGGTCATTGTGACATGGGAATAATGTCACATCAAACATCATTTCAAATTTGAACATGGCAGAGTTCAGTGCTTTGTCAAATCGTGACGTCTTTTTCTAATCTCCGATTTTAAGTTCCTCACTATCTCTTTAAGCGATTTCTCATATGAAAAGTCCCCTACAGGTTTTGTTAGTTTGCTGCTCAGCATGCATCATGGGCGCCGGCAGCATAGGGTAAGGGGGAGCAATACCCACCCCTCCCCCTGGATTTTTGTATGTAGTGTTTTCCCTTGCTTTTTTGCTCTTTCCAACATGGTAACCATACGTTGAAGTAGTCTTTGCCCCCCCCCCTGAGAAATATTCTGCCGGCGTCCATGGCATGCATCATACGTATATTTCTGATACACTATTTTTCGTTAAAAAATGGAATAAAGGAAGAGGAAAATGAAACTAAGAACAGAGTTCGATAAAGGTCCACGTGCAAAAATTGCAAAAAAAAACCCTGCTTTTGTAGTCAGTAGTTCCAAGAATGTATAAACAGAACAAATCGACTTCTGCCTTCTGCCTTTTATAGAAGAAAGGGGATATAAAGGAATTAGCGGGGAGGGTGAAGGAGATTACAACGTTGAGAGCGATAGCTATACACTTAGTAATATAAATTCAGAGCCTTATTATCGCATGGACAAATCGGGACTTTGCCCAGGGCCCCCAATTTCAAATATTGTTCTGAAATATATTTTTTATATCAAAATTTTATGAAAAATAAAACAAATTTCATAGATGAGGGCCCCCCCAAATTCATGAATGCCCGGGGCCCCCATTGGTCATAATCAGGCTCTGTATAAATTCTTAATATATATTCTAAATCTGGAAATAGTTCGGCTTTGTTTTGTATCAAGAAATAAATTTCTCCCCTCTAGTGTTCGTCTACGATGGGTGAGGAGAGGAAAAGTAGAACGTTTTGACTATTTTTCAGTTTCATTGACAAGTTTGAAAGGGATTTCACACATAAAAAATACCGATGGAGAACCTGATTACTTCTCCCCTCACTTCTGCAACTTCAAATTGAGTTATTTAGAGGAGGGGGGGGGGATAAGTGGGATGAGATTATTTTTTTTTTTTCTGTTAATGCTTTGTTCAGGGATCGTGTTTACTCAGATTTTTGCATTAATTTACGTAATTCTGGTGAATCTCACGCAAAAAATACGCACATAATAGTTTTTGTATAAGCAAAAAAAAAGCTGATTTTTTATCTGTGCATTTCTGACGCACTTTGTAAACGGCGCCCGTAGCGTCATCGAAGGGGGAAATGTTCTACCATGATTCTACACAATAATCCACTTTTTATTTTATTTATTGGTTGACTGTTTTGTTTTTACAATCGGTGACATATGACGGAAGTGTCTTCCGCAGTATTCTTCTATTTTTCAGCAGATGTCAGTGCTGTTAAAAATAATCGTGACCATTTTTTTTACGGGCAATGACATGCTCAAAAGTAAAGGATTCTCGTGTAGCTATGTCACCCGCAACTATTTTTATAGAAACCAAATCTATTCTTCGTGACTGGCCACAGTCAAAACGTCAGAGTTGGGCGTTCCCAGAGCGGGAACACTGCGCGTTAAAGGGTTAAAGAAATCACTTGATTCTAAAAATCTGCCGAGTTGTCAGAGGGTATAATGCAACAACGAAGCCAGTTTCGACCTGAGCGGAGCACTGACAAATTCAAGACAAGAAATGGGGTGCCCTAAAAGGAATCTTATTTTCGCTGCTCCTTCACAGTGATGTGAGCGAGCAGGTAAAACCTGGGTTCAAGATTAAAAATGAGTGAGAATTTCTCACCCTTTCTCCAAAACTGGGTGAAATTTTTAATAAATGGGTGAGAATTTTATTTGGTTGGGTGGTAAATACCCATTACGTAAGGTATTTATAAATGGGCATTTACCCCTGCCTCGGGTAAACACCCAATTTTGCGTACATAACTACTTTATGGAAAAATGGAAGCATGCGTGACTTTTTTTTTTGAAAAACTGCCAGAATCTTTCGAAATGTGAGAATTGTGCGCAGAATGAAACCTATTTGTAGGGTGCGCGAATTTCTAGCAGCAATAATTTGTTTAATGTCAGAAAAAGAAAAGAACGCCAGAGATTCTCTCCCTCAAATGAAAATACTGTGTGTGTAAGTGATAAAAATTCTTCGGCATACTTATCGCTTGCTTCCCTCCCTTCACTTTGGACTTTCCAGAGAAATGCGCACCATGATTTCATTCCGCTAAACAATTCAATTGGATTAGAACGCCGTTCGTGCAAAACTAGACTGATTTTTGGTGAACATTACCAAGAGCAGAACAAACTAAAAAAAAATGATTAAACATATAACATATTTTGGGCAGGGATGCAGAAAATGTTTCGGGGCCCAGTGTATTTCCCCAGAATGCAACTATTTTTGTCACAAATTTCCCACAACCACAACATCTTTTCAATCTAGTTTAAGTGACTATTACTTAGATTAGATTGTCAGAAGCTTTACCCCTTTAACGCGCAGTGTTCCCGCTCTGGGAACACTAAACTCTGACGTTTTGACTGTTGCCAGTCACGAAGAATAGATTTGATTTCTATAAAAATAGTTGCGGGTGACCTAGCTCCACGAGAATCCTTTACTTTTTAAGAAAGTCATTTCCCGTCAAAAAATGGTCACGATGATTTTTAACAACACTGAAATCTGTTGAAAAATGGAAGAATGCGAGAACAGCTGGATAGATTGCCCAATGCTGAAAAAAGGGCAGCCGTTGCCTTCGCTCGACTTAACTACCAGCAAGAGGGCGGACGATCGAAACGTTCATCGCGTGCCACAGATCTAGAGTTCGATCGTCCACAGATCTAGAGTCGAGAGAGAGAACGTTTCGATCGTCCGCCATCTTGCTGGTAGTTAAGTCGAGCGATGGCAACGGCTGCTCTTTTTTCAGCATTGGGAAAGGGTTGTGCCTCAAAGGGTTAATAGCCTTTGGGGGAGAAGAAAAGCATTTAATTATATTTTAATTACATTTGTAATTGACGATTTGAAGATTCCTCCCTGCCCCCACCCCATAGAGAAAAGTAGAAAACCGATTCAAGTAGTGTCGCCAAGTAGAAAAGTCTGCACTTCTTTAAAAATTATTAAATACATTAGATTATGTTTCACTTTCATTCAGCTTAAAATTCAACGACTTAGGATGTTTTATATGAAATCAACACAACGAAGCATAACAAAGCAATGTTATTTGTAAAAGGATTTCAAAAATGTTTAGAAAATTTTTTTTTTTCTTTGTTCTGAAATTATTCAACTGAACATGCAGGAATATTCATCCATAACTGTTCTTCCAAATACCTGTTGAGTATTTGGTTGGCTTACCGAATACTCGGCCAACCATAAGCGTAAAGTTTTAAAAATTATTGGGGGGGCCGGGCCCCACAACCACATATATTCACGTCAGTGGCGTAGCCAAGGGGGGGTGTTAGGGGTGTCCTAACTGCCCATGAGGAGTTTTTTGCCATACAAAATGTATATTCTTCACTCCCTTATCATACACCCGTATACATATATGTGAGTTGCAGAAGTCGTAACCCCCCCCCCCCCTTCCATGAAAAATTTCAGGCTACGCCACGGATTCACGTACATATAACTTACTCATAGATGCCAACTACTACAGAATATAATGAACCACTTTTTCTACATGATTTTTTGGCTTAAAATATATACTGTTTACAAAAAGTGGTTAATTATATTCCGTAGTAGAGTTGGCAGCTATGACTTAAGTGTAAATTATTGGAGGCGCTCGAGCTCTATGGATCCATAGAATTCTACACCTGTGTAAGGTAAGTATCCATGTTAGTATCTTCCTACCATGTTATAAGTTAAAAAAAAAAGCAAAGTAAAAAATCCAAAGGAGGGGAAAAAAACATTTTCGATGAGATAGTGCCTTTTAGACACATCTGAACTTTTCTTCATTTCATACTTTACATTGCATAATCTGATTTTAATGAACCAGAGCCTGGCGAGGGCAGCTTATTGTAACATTGTGTGTTACGTGGCGTCACAATGAATACTAAATCATGATTGAAATCAAAAGAAGAAAATTTTTAAAAGTACAAGTAAAGGTTTTTTTAAACGTTTGTAAATGGCGTGAAATACTTTCTTTTTATGTTAGTATAAATGAGTTTTCTGTATTGAGTGGTCAATTATTGGGTGGGCTCAGCCCCTATTCACAATTTATTGGGGGGGGGGGCTCGAGCCCCACGGGCCCATATAACTCTACGCCTATGCGGCCAACTGAATATTCGGCAAAACAGCCGTATGCCGAATACCGAATATTCGTTACATCTCCCTTCGGAGTAAATGTACCGGTGGACTCGGAGGCACACTGTAGAGATGAGTTCGGGCTCATTTTTTGAAGCCCGAGCCCGAGGTCTTTTAATCCGAGCCCGCCCGAGCCCGAGCAATATTATTTAAGTCGGAGCCCGAGCCCGCCGAGCCCGAAATTTCAGTTAAAGATAAAAAAAATCCAACTACTTCATTGATAGAATTCAATGAATTTTGCCGTTTGTGCAAATCAAAGACAAATATAGTTGCAAACTCTCAATGCTTTCTAATTCTTTATATATCCATGTTTATCAAATAATGTCGGATCTCATGACTAACTAATCAATATAAGCCGCCGTTCTGAAATATCCAAAGAGCTTCACGCACCTTCTAGGCACCAGTGCACTATTTTTTTATAAGTATAGTCAACTACGGTTATAGTGAAATCGGATATAGTGAACCATCGGCTATAGTGAATGCAAACAATTAGTCCCGATTCATATACAGTATCTCTATCCATTATGAAGACACTTGGGTTTTAGTGAACTTCGGATATAGTGGACGAAATCGGATGGTCCCCAGAGGTTCACTATAACCGGAGTTGCCTGCACTTTTATTTTCATCATGAATCACTTTTTAAAATCTGTTTCAAGAAGTATGTTCAATAAAGGAAATTTTTCACGAGCCCGAGCCCGAGCCCGAACGCAATTGTGAATTACAGAGCCCGAGCCCGGTTCGGGCCCGGGCTCGGGCTCGGGCTTTCGGGCTCGGGCTGAGCCCGTCTCATCTCTAGCACACTGTTTATTTATTGTTGAACTCCGATGGCTTTTACGCTTTACTAGTATGCAAAAATTCACACTGAAAAAGGAAGTACAGCATTAACAGAGCTCCTATGCAAATTAAGCCCTGTTCCTGGTCCAGCAACAGCAAAAGAAAAACTAAGCGGGCCTAACAAAGCACACTACTACATAACCTTTATTATGGCGATGAGTGGCGTCGCTTTATTCCAACAACATTCGGGTGGCTGCAGGGCCTGATTACTGAGAAGGCTCGGGAACCTTGAGCTTCCCCTCAGAATTTGTAGGGGGCCCCGAAAATGACTGAAAAACTGGGATAAAAATTCAAAATTTTGTTTTTAAATGATCTTTTAAGTTATTGTAAACAGTTTTAATGGAGAGAAGTGGTGCTTTTCAGAAGTCTTGATCAGGGTTCGTTGATTTAAATCAGCTTGATTAAAATCATGATTAAAATCACGATTTAAATCAAGGGATTTAAAAAAAAAATCAGTGATTAAAATCGTTTTTCAAAAATGGATTTTAATCACTATGATTAAATTAATTTCTTATAATAGCATTAGATGGCACTGCAGTGATTTAGGGAATCCTTCAAGGTAAGGGGGGGTTGGGGAGTGACTTGAGTGTGACAGTGTGAGAACAAGAGAAATTTGATCAGGAAAATTGGCAACACTAGAATTATTTCAGATTTTAGAACACACTTGTTTAGGATTCCGTGTTCAGAGAGCTATTGCTAAAGTACAAGGATAATGGCAGGAAGGAAGAAAGATAATATTTGGATGTACTTGAATGAAGAGCAGACAGTTTCTGGAAAAGGTGTTAAAGCCAAATGCAAGAACTGTGGAAAAGTTATGATGGGATTAGTAGCCAGAATGAAAGCACATGTAGATAAATGTTTCTCCTCTGACAGAAATGATATTAATAGTGATCAACCTCAAGAAACAATTGAGAATAATTTAACTTGTACAAAATCTGAGGCAGCCAAACCTATGAAAAGAAAAATCAGTGAGATAGAAAATGATGTTTGTGTTCTTAAGAACAGCATGAATGATTATGTCATAAAGACCACTAAAACTCAAAAGCAAATACTAGATCAGGAAGTGGCAAGATATACTTATGCCACCAATTCTGCTTTTCATCAGGTTAATCATCCCCAATTTAAAAAGATGATTTATGCTTTAAGGCCAGGGTATACTGCTCCAAATAAAGTAGAAGTAGGTGGAACATTACTTGATGATATATATGATCAAGAGTTGTAATAAGAAATTTTTTCATATTAAAATTTGTTTATCCATGCACTTATTATAATAATAGCTAAAATAACAAACTATATTTTATATATATTGTTTAAAATGTCATACTACTTTTATAATATGCAAAATAAATTCATATTAGGAATTTTTAAAATATCTTAAAAAATCTGATTTAAATCAAAAAAATCCACGAACCCTGGTCTTGATACTTCATGTCGCAAAATTTCTAAATGGGTTGTTTGTAATGTTTTTGCCTGGGACATCTGCTGCAGTTGAGTTTTTTTTTCTATTATGGGGAATATTTGGCCGGCAGAAAGGGGTAGACTTTTAATATGTAATGTTAAACATCTTCTAAATGTCAAAATTAATTCTCAACTTCTGTGTTGTGTTTTTATGATGTCATCAAAACAAACAAAGAATTCCTGAAAAAAGCCATGTCTAATGAGAAATAGGACTCAATAAAGTTTAATGTTCCAGTAAGGAAATGTTTTTGTTAATGTTTAAAGTAATTTCAAAAATACTGTAAATGTAAAATCTCGTTACAATGAACTGAACTATTATGAAGATTAATGAATAAAATATTTTTATCAAAGGAAAATTTCAAATTCGTGAATAAAACGCTTTTATCAAAGGAAATTATTAGAACTAATTAAATCAATGAAATTTCTTTACGAATAAAATATTTTTATGAAAGAAAATCATTAAAACTTTACTTTTCCCAAACAAAAAGCGGATGGGGGGGGGGGGCGAAATGAGGACTGAGCTTCCCACTACTTCAGAGGTTAATCGGGCTTTGGTCGGGTAAAAATTACAAGAGAAAAAATTTTTTACAATCTATAACCATTCACGTTCAAATCCATGCATAGCCTCTAATCATCTTTGTTTAAAGATTTCTTTTATACTAGTGATGCAACGGATACCCCATTTGGCCGGATACCGAATATCCGGCCAAACTTTCAGCCGGATATCCGGCAGTATGTTTTCTTTTTTATTCAGTTTTATTTTCACTAGTTTTCTTAAATTATTCATCTACTACCTTATTATATATATTTTCTCATTAATTTCAAATCATTTAATTAAAAAATCTGATGTGGGCAACACATGACTTCCTTTGCACGTCTTATTAAATCAAAATTATTTTCGGCCCACTTCATCTAAACTTATTTGGTTTCAAAGAGTTAAAATACTGCAGTAATAGTAAGGTTTAGCAATTTCTATGAAAATATTTCGATATCGCCAAGCTGGGGTTCAATTTGAAAGATTTCCTTCTGACACTTAATTGGGCGATATTTCACCGAAAGACGACAAGCTTGAGATAGCTTGCGAGATTTTGGGGATAGCCAATGCAGTAATCGACGACAGTCTTTCAATGAATTGAATGCATCCATACACCTTAATGTATTTAAAGTCATTTGGCTGACCCTGTAAATAAATTCCCAGTCGATTGCAGACAAAAAATATATTGTAGTTCTAAATACAAAAGTTCAAAGTTCTACGGGTAAAAGTTTTAGAGTTATACAAAATACGAAATAATTTTTGGCGCCAAATTTGGTGATATTTCGGCGAAACTCGTCAAAGTCGGCAACATATGGCGAGATTTTAAGCATGGACCAAACAATGACTGACTATCGCCAAATTTTGCAATATTTTTATGTTCCGTTCCAAGCAACATGCAAGGGCCAAGCAATGTGTAGCTCGGTAACATTCAATCTGATCCAACCTCTGGGTTTTGTTTGTTGAAATGATGCCTTATTTATGAATAAGCCTTATGAGGGGCCGAATGCCTCATACGAAAAGCGAGCGTAGCGAGTCTAGGGGCCTTGGCCCCTAGTTTTATAATAAAAAAAAAAAAAAAAAAAAAAAAAATCCTGTTCTAGATATAAATCATGACCAAAAATTGTTAAAAATTAATTATGCTTATAATTTAACCCTTTGAGGCGCAACCCTTTACCCAATGCTGTCCGCACAGCCAGCTGTCGTCAAAAAAGGGTCTATAGATCTGTATAGATCTGTGGCACGCGATGAACGTTTCGATCGTCCGCCATCTTGCTGGTAATTAAGTCGAGCGATGGCAACGGCTGCCCTTTTTTTCAGCATTGGGCAATCTAAACAGCCGTTTTCGCATTCTTCCATTTTTCAGCAGATGTCAGTGCTGTTAAAAATAATCGTGACCATTTTTTTTTACGGGAAATGACGTAGTAAAGGATTCTCGTGGAGCTATGTCACCAGGGTTTTAAAAAAACCCGTTTTTTTAATAAAAGAAACAACCTGGGTGGGTTTTTATTGGGGTTTTTTGGGTCTTATTGGGTATATTTGGGTTTTATTGGGTTTTTTTGGGGGGGGTTATTAAGATTTTTTTTATAGTATAACACTTTTTGCATGTAAATTTTATGGTTTTATGTCAAAACAGAATAATTTTAATGTAAAAGAAAACTTTCATTACAAAATAATTATTTAATTAAAATATAAAAATAACTCAACTTTAATGCAGTACCATCTTTTTCTGCTGACGTTTATAAAGGGCTCCTAATTTTTTATGACCGTAGATAAAAGTCTATTATTGTTCACTTACAAAAATGTTTTTGATTGGCTGTTTTCTATTACTTTTTAAATTTATGAACTTTTTAACTTTATGGAAGGATTTTTTCCTTGTCACTATACTGAAATTCATTTTTATTCATATTTATAACTTATTAAGAGATACTAAGTTATCCCCTGCATTCTAACCGTTCATTTTAAACATATTGCAGTAGAATGTTTCAAGCTTATTTTTAAAAGGCTATTATTCTTATTTGCAGTGGAAAAATAACTATAAAAATTAACTGCAATTTATATTTATCTAATATAATGCTTAAGTTATGTAGGTAATATATATGCTTTATGTCCCATAACAACGATCTAATGAAGAAAAGACAATTTTTGATAATTTAATAAAACCCCCAAAAAACCATTTTTGAGTGGTTTTATGTTTTTTTTTTTACCCACCCGGGTTTTTGGGGTTTGTGGGCGGGTCCGAAACCCTGTCTGTCACCCGCAACTATTTTTATAAAAATCAAATCTATTCTTCGTGACTGGCAACAGTCAAAACGTCAGAGTTCGGTGTTCCCAAAGTGGGAACACTGCGCGTTAAAGGGTTAATTCATTTAGGGCTAATAACTGGCCCGGATTTGCGGAAGTTTTCCGGTAGGCCGGTCACCCTGACATGCATGTAGTAAAATATAATGTGCTTGTTTTATATCAGAATAAAATGTAAGTGGTCTGCCCTTTACAGATATTTCTCAGGCTCGTGTGATCAGTTATATCCGGCTCTGGCTAATAAAATTTAATTAGCCTAACAATATGAACTGTGTTAAAATTTCAGACAGTTCTGTAGATAATGACCAGTCTTCACAGAACTCATCTTGGATACTGCAGTCCGGATGCAGTATCCGATAAGTTTAAAAAAAAACTAATATAAGTGACTCTGTTTCTAGTTAAATTTGCAGGAAGCGGAAAGTGTTCCATTAGATCAGCTTCATTAGTGAGATTAGCAATGATGAAAAGCTTGGTAACTACCGAAGGGAAAAAACTTACTGTTTTAAAGTCAATAAAAAAAAAAAAAAAAAAAAAAAAAATTCGACTGATATTGTCTGACAGTGCCGAAATTGCCACTACCTAAGAATTGACAGACCAACTCTCAGTCGTATTCACGAAACGGGCTAGGTAACCGTCCTGATTATGAAACTAACGTTTGACCGTTTACTTTGGCTGGTAACACAAGCACGGTAACCTCA
>JAWZYV010001647.1:0-16581 GCA_038373885.1 Cheiracanthium punctorium
CATGTGGCAATAGTGCCTTTAGAGAAACATAAAATGGTCGATTCTGAGTGGTGCATAACCATTTGTTTGCCCAAAGTCTACGGTGAAATAAGGAAAATAAAGAAGAGCCGCCGGATCATTCTTCATCATGACAATGAGAGGTCTAACAACTGAATAATTGAACACAAAAAATCGAATTAATGGGTTACCCGCCATACAATCTTCATTTGGCACCTAATGACTTTTTGATCCCGAAGGTTAAAAATAAATTGCGTGGAAAACGATTTTTGTCGGCAGAAGAAGCCTTCGATGCATTCAGAAACCATGTTTCGGATCTATCTCACGCGTAACGGGAAAAATGCTTTAACAAGTGTTTCGAACGCATGCAAAAATGTTTAGATCATGAGAGTAATTTTCAATAACGCGTTAATTTTTTTTCATTATTAGGCTGGAAATATAAATAGTGTCCCTCGTAAAGCGAGATGCATCACTCCAAAAAAACATTGTTTCACATGTCTGCAGTTCACTGACGACACGTCTACAGACTTTGCACTCTGAGGATTGATGCTCGGCTTATGGGTGGCTGCAGAACCACGAATCCCAGTTTTTTTAACTCCCACGAACAGTCCTACTGCTAGCAGTAACGTCTTATGAACTTTGGAACTCCTGAGTGATTTAGACTAGCCGTTTTGTTTCACTACCCTTTTCAGAATTCTACGGCTGCGTTCACTATTTTTTTTTACGTTTCGCCAGTTCGTTTTCCTGCAGTTTCAGTGTCTCGACGTTTCCACTTCACAATGCATTTTGTCGCCAGTAAAATTTCCTAAAATTCACTAACTGATTTCCCACAAAGTTAGCATCCCGCTTTGCTGCGACGATAAATGTTACTAAGCTCCTTTGACTTACTCATTGTCTCACAAACACATAAGTATGGCCTGACAAGGCATACCAATAATATTTCACCAGTCGGTTATGCATCAAATTTCGCCACGTGCCAGATTCACACTTCCTTTGTGGGTTGTCCGGATACTTTTGGCCAGACAGTGTATTAAAATTAGTTAACACAAAATCAAGAATAGTCATTTGTAAATTTACATTTAAGGTTAATAGAACGTCTGTAAAAAATTATTAATCCTTAAATAGGAGCTTTTAAAATTTTAATATTTAAGATAATATTGCGAACTGAATGAACAAGTATAAATTATTGTTTAATTTCTTTCTGCATAAACGTTCTTCTACGATGGAAAGATTTTTTTAGAAAATGTCCTTCTATAATTAGTTGTGAAAGGTTACTATTTCCTTTAGAAACAGTATATTTTCTTTGTAAAATGACCTAATTCTGTTGGTTATATCAATTTAGGGTTGCGATGCTAACACTTGCAATTCACACTCCTTAAGAAAATTATAAAATTTATGAACTCAACAATATCTTGTCCAGCATCAAATTAAATTTGTGTTAATTTTTTATCATAAAAATACTTTCCTTATTCAAACATATTTTGACTGCCTTTTCAGCAGATACTACTATACAGCAACGCAAATCTGGATAAAGTATGTTTATTTCTCTTTTTCTATAATATATTTTAGAACAATACAAGACAGTGCTATAAGCCACAATACATTTTTCGATTTTTATGAGGTATTACATATACATGATCTTATATATACTTCAAGCAGCTTACACCGTAAATGACTTTTCCAGCTCAAAAGTATATTATACTTTTATTCGCATCCAAGTTCAAGAGAAAATGGATTTCCTTTTTACTTTTTTCATTTTCAACAGATTTTATTTTATCTTTTTGTTTCTTAGCAATTTTCGCCTCTGTGAATTCTGCTTGAAATGTCTATAAAACAGTGAAAATATGTCTGAAAACTGCTTTTTTCAAAAGTCAAGATATTTGCAGGTTCAAGCACATTTGACATCTAGTGCGATCCTTTTCTACTTGATGCTATATCTGAGACAAAATTATCTCAGAGAAAAGCATTTTAGCGTACATTCATGGTCCATAGTGGAAAGATTGTTTTAATGAAACTGATAAAATAAAGAAAATTTTAAGTAAATAAATACCTAATTTGGAAATGCTTCAGCAATCTTTTTCCAATTTTTAAAACTGTTTAATCTAATTTGCATACAGGGAGCCCCGTATTAACCGAAAATTTGAAACTGCAATAACTGTTTATTGG
This sequence comes from Cheiracanthium punctorium, assembly GCA_038373885.1. Classification (NCBI taxonomy): domain Eukaryota; kingdom Metazoa; phylum Arthropoda; class Arachnida; order Araneae; family Cheiracanthiidae; genus Cheiracanthium; species Cheiracanthium punctorium. Next base: position 2,164 of record JAWZYV010001647.1, read on the forward strand.
GAAGTCATCCTGACGTAACATTTGGTGACGCAACACTTCGCGGTTTACAATTTATGAAACCAGTTTGAATTAATACGAGTTTTCATTTTGTGCTGTGGCGAAGCACTAGACAGACAAAGTTGCAAGCAGTTTCCAGTAAAACTTGCTTGTTTGCAAGCAGTTTGGAGTAGAATGCCAAGTTTGTCCATCGAAAAGAAGATTAAATTTCCGCCATTTATGCTGAAATTTTGTCACTTTTTGCTGAAATTTTCGTCATCACACTGCAAAATATTCGTTCACTTTTGAACAACTTTTATCTTAGGCTTCGCCATATTGTTGCAAGTATTGGGAAGCACTTCGAAACTCTCGTGCATTAAATCGGAATGAGTGCGTACTTATACATGAAGTGAATATTTTTCTTTTATCTCTTCTCAAGCTCTTTTTCTGAACAATTCCAATTTTTGGTCAATTACTGGGCACCCTGTACTTTACACATATTGGCTTTGATCTTACCTCTTTTATAATACAGGTTATTTTTGTAGGCTTACATCTTATAGCACATAAATCTCGCATAATACAAAGAATAACAGGTACACATAAAAAGTTATTTTTTCCATTTATTAATTGAATTTACGCTCTGGCTTGTCATTGGCTATTCCGGAATCACTAATTCGATACAAAATCAGATACGACATCAGGATACGAGAAATATTTATTATTTTATTACCAATAGCATACTATGAACAAATATGCCTTATAGATCCACAGCTTTTATTGATATGTACCAATTCTGCTATCTTTCCGTTCATTTTTATGCCATCAAGCTGTATGTATATTATAGTTTTTTTTTCAGACAAATTCGTTTTTCTCTCTTTAGATATGTATGAGATTCTTACTTATTTTCCTGATATTTAGCTATATTTCGCATAAAATAGTAATAAAATCTCAATTCTTTTATATGTTCTTGAAGCAATTGACAAGATTTTCTTTTACTACTTTTTCAATGACCACCTAATGAGTTGATTTCTTAACTAAAAAAATTATTGTAAACTTACCATTTTCCTAATAAGAAATATTCACATACAAATGTTCACACTAATGCAAGTTTGAAAATTTTCGATGTTATTGATTGATTGTCCTTAATTTTTGTGAAAGTTTGCTCTTAAAACATTTTTGCACTCTTACTAATACTTGCCACTTCCTGTTTATTTATTTATCGGTTCTTTCAGAAATTTTTTTACCTCAACTGTTTGATGAGTTCATAAAAATACAAAAATCGAATAAGAACAATAAAGCCAGTAATGTTTCTTCAGTAAAAATGTTCATTGTTGAAACAGACTTTTTGCCTTAAACTTTTCCCGCATAAATTAATTTACACACCTAAAACGTTTGATTCTAACTATGACGTTAATTAGACATTTCTATTTATTATATGGGCACAATCATAACTGTCAAAACAAATACCTAATACACAGGATATTCCATAAATATTGTGACAAAAATCTAGACTAGACAGGGAACAGCATAAGGATTCGGAATCACATAGGAAAGTGTAGCCGGAAAAATTGTCTTCCCATACGTAGTGATAATCACTTCGGAAGAACTTAAAGTAGTAGTGAGCTTTCCGATTATGATTTGTCAAACACTAATGGCTCTTTCACTGACAGATCTTGATTAAAATTAATAGTTTAAAAATCTATTTCATTTCAATGGTTTAATTCTCGGAGACAAGCCCAGTGAAACTCTATTAAGAAATTAGACAAATACTTCAAAACTTTTTTAATGTGATTAATAACAAGTAAATGAAAACACCGTTTTTGGTGGCACAGTGCCATGCGATTCTAAATCCTACCTGCCCTAGAGGTTTGTCGCAACATTTATGAGACACCCTGTATTATAAGTTATATAAGTAGTCAGTAAAAAAAAACAATTCTCATTTATATGTTTATGGTTACATTTATGGCCTTTTCAAAGCAGACAGTTGTGGAGTAGTTCTTTATAAGAGGATACAAAGACAAAACTTTTACACATTCAGAGTTTTGGGAAAATATTGCAAGGGACGTTAACTTTCTTTCGGTAGTCTGATGAAGACATATATTGAACAATAAAAGATAGCTAATCAAACTGTTTCGTTTTATGAACCGTAGAAAATGTTATAAGCCTATAAAAGTAGGAAGTGCTTTTAGCACAAATTTCTTTTCCTTTTGAAACATGGGAAATGTAGTCAGTAATATTTGAAACTACTTTTTTATGACATCTTTTTAATATGTACGGCAGAAATTCAGTGGCTTAAACAATTAACTTTATAAAGTGTTATATAATGTTAGAGCACTTTTTTAAAAATAAATTTGCCTTTATTAGAACTGCTAAAAAGCCTAAAAATGAAAAAAGTATTGAAAATTCGTAAAAGAAGTCTTTCCAACTATAGCTTAGCAACTATAGTATTAACTATAGCGCGTTTTATAGCCCAGGAAATATAAATTTCATAGACTACTAGCTTTCAGAAATTGCCGTGAAACGTAAAAGGACACAAAACCCAACCCATCCTAATATATATATATATATATATATATATATATATATATATTATATATGTGTGTGTGTGTGTGTGTGTGTGTAGATAAAATTTAGATTTTTGTCTCTACATTACTTAGAATTCAAAGGTTTTGCGATTTCTATCCGTTTAACGCACCTGGGAATCCAGTACGACCCTTAAAAAAAGTTTGTCTGTATGTCGTTCTGTCAGTGACGCTTTGTTTGTTCGCGCATCACGTAAAAACGACTCAAGCGAATGAAATGAAATTTGGTGACATGATAGGTGGTCACTCAATTCAAATTATGGACTTCGAATTTTTTTGAAAATCTTGATTAGATTTTGAGATTTTGCGAAAATCGTTTCAGGCTACGCAAATTTTTGTTCGCGCATCACGTAATAACTACTTAAGCAAATGGAATGAAATTTAGTGATATAATAGGTAGTCACTCAACTTAAACTAATAGTCTTTGAATTTTTTAAGTGCGAGTATTTTGATTAGATTTTTAAATCTTGCGAAGAACGTTTCAAAATGAGTAAATTTTTGTTCGAGCATCATGTAATAAAGACTACATGGAATGAAAGAAAATTTATTATCATGATAGGTGGTCAAACAACTTAAGCTATGGGATTCGAGTTTTTGAAAAGTTTTGATTAAATTTTGATATTTTGCAAAATTATTTCAAAATGCATACATATTTATTAGTTCATCACATAATAACGACTAAAGCGAATGAAATTAAATTTCATGACATGATAGGTAGTCACTCAACTAAAACTTAATACGTCGAATTGTTCTAAAAGTTTGAATAAATTGTGAGATTTGGCAAAAATTATTCAAAATATAAAAATATTTATGGAATACTTATAAACCACTGAAGCGAATGAAATAAAATTTAGTATCGTCATTGGTGGTCACTTAATCACTAATCGTCAAAGTATTTTAAATTATTATTTTCATCGATTTTGAGATTTTTTTTTTTTGAAAATTCAGTACATGTTTGCTCCGTTCATGAAAAATGGCAATAAGATAGACTAAAATCTCGAATTATGTTGCAAGTTAATTAGAACTCGAGATGCCAAAACAGTTCATAGATAATGCAATGAAGTTTAGCAGCATGATCAGCAATGGCTAAAAAAACAAACGTCAGAATTTTTTGAAAATTTTGAATGAATTTTTAAAACGTTTATTTGCTTTTTTAGATTTTGTGAAAATTGCGCAAATTTTTTTGAGGAATAATTTTGAAATATCTATAGTGAATCAAACAAAATTTAGTTATAGGTTAAGAATGACCTCTTGACTAGAAAAACTCATTCAACCAGAAGAAAAAACTTAATTTTTGAAAATAAAAAGAAGTTCTCTCTAGTTAGGTTTTCTGATCATTTTGTTACTCTCAAACCTGTAAACTTCTAACAATACACAGAAGCTATAATTTTGATTTCTGTACTATTGCTAATATACTATTTTCATTCGTTGTACACCTACAATACTGACGAAGATTCAGGTTTTTTGGGAAAGTTGCATTACGTACTAACCCGCCAACGATGGGCACTTCAGCTAAAATACTATATTAAAAAACTTAACCACTTCCGTAATATAGGACCAGTCGCCAGTCGTCTGTCGCTATTATTTTATGATTTGATTTCCTGATTAAAGTAAGGCTTAACGAGGGATATCTGCCTAAAGAGGGATGCCTTATATGGAGAACTTTTTAAGGGGCTCTAATGCGTATTCACGTTACATCTGGAGTAAACCGCCCAAAACTCCAGACTGTTTTATCGGCAACCGTGCAGCCGGCTGCAGAATCCTAACCTTCAAACTTCAGCCGTAATCATGGCCGTTCTTCATGTTCAGTATCTAATACACTCGGCCATGGTGGGGATCGATTGGTACTATGACTGTAAAAACAGAGATCCCGTAGGTCATCGAAGAATCTGGTGGTAAAATGCGAGATACACCTTCCAATAACCATTACCTTGCGCTGATCCAAATCGCATCTATATCAATACAATAATCAGATCTAAATTACCACTCTAATCCAAAATCGATCAAGACAGACTTTCCATGTAACTCTCACAACTTAGAATCAAGAATGCAATGCACATTATTGTTTAATATTATAGATTATAATCTAACTTCATCATCTGCATTAATGACATATATTATTCTAAACTGAATTTAAATCATGAAACTTCAACAAAAGGGCTTTACTAAGTATGCTTTTTATTTTTACACCAAAAGTAAAAGAATTCAAATAACCAGAATATTTCACAACATTTATTCCGATGTATTCATTTTTGAAAACAATTACTGTAGATTTAAAATTATTATCGAACTTTATAAACTAAAGGAAATTAACGTTTTAAAATAAATTGTTTAAAATATGTAAACCATTATCTTCATTTGTAATCGATACAAATATATTACATTTGAAAAATTTTATACATTTTATCTTCATTTGTAATCGATACAAATATATTACATACATTGAAAAAACATTATGCATTCTTTAATTTATAAAAGTATTATTAATATTTATTACTATAATTAGTTTTTAAATATTTAGTTTTGAGCTGAAAGACTCATTTAAAGCGTTAAAAATAATCTACGCTCTATATCACTTTAAAAACTAAGGAAAACAACATATATTAAAGAACAAGAAAAGCAAGCATTTATATTAATTGTCACACTCTTTTAAAAATATCAATAACTAACGCTAATACAATTATTTGAATATAAAAAGATCTTTTTCACTTTATTATACAAATGAAATATAACTATTCATTATTGTAAAAGTTAATCTATACTCTTATTAAATCCGGCTTGTTATTAATATTTGTAAGGTCATAAGCGTATAAATGAGAAATTTTAGCTGTTGCTTCATGCCTCAACCTTAATTCATTTTTCGAAAAAAAAGCTCTAAACAATAGACACAGCTTTGAATTCTTATTATTACTTGCTTGCGGAAATTAATATAGTGGTGTATTACGTTTAATAAAGATTGATTATACGTCGACTTGTGTAATTCTGGTAGTCAAATCAAGTTGTTTTTTCTACTTTCAACCCTATGACAGATTTATTTAAAAACATTAAAAATAAAAAGGCAGACACATTTAAATTAGTACGAATAAAAAATATTACAAAAGAAAAGTATATTATAATCCTTTTGAGCTTTTTTCCCCAATATTTTCGAACAAACCTTTATTAACTAAATATTCATTATTATTTCTTGTCACATATTCACCAAGAAAAAATTGTTTTGTTCTTCCTATTTGGTTATTATGTTCGGCCTATCTCTTAGATAAAGAAGTTGCAACACTAAAAATAGTTGTAGATTAGTTGTGATGCTTAATATTATTGGGGAGTTTGTGCATACCGTTTCTTCCTACGCTAACGCTATCTATCCGCTATACGGAGTATTTTGACCAACCATGTTTCGCATTTTATGCGTGCGCATGCACTTTATTGTTCAATGCCATTTAACCTTAGCGTTACCGTGAGTGAAACCGGGCCTGCAAAAACTCCCTATTATTCTTCATCGTGACGTTATGATGGAAGAATTCAGGTATTTTTTTATTTCTTCCAGGCAATCAATTTGTGGGGTAGTGATATGATCCGTTGGCATTCTTGAAAAGTTCTAAGAATGCCTATGGATATTTCTGTGCCAATAATGTCAGAAAATTAAAATCGGCAATGCAAGCAATCGTTCATTTTTTAAGGTTTTATAAAAACACTTTTAATAAACTAGTTACATATTTTAAAATATACCTCAAATCTAGATTTTATATTTAAATTTCTTAGCGTAAGAAGACAGTTGTATGTCAACAAAAATTTCAACTCATAAGTATGGAAGAAAATAAAAGGAACATCTGTAAATTAAATAATATCAAATAATTTATTATTTTGTAGTATGAAGTTTTCTTTGCACAGTTCTGGTGAAAATTAGGTCTTGGAAATGCCTGCGAGATCACAGTTGGGAAAAAACTAACATCTAACTAACAACTAGAAGTAATTTAGTTAGTTCACAGGTAAATGACACTATAACTAATAGTTGTTAGTTGTAAATAAACTAATACTTGTTAGTTGTAATGTTCAACTAACTATACTCAACTAAATTAGTTTTAATTGAACAGAAAACTAAAACTTATTTAATTGATCCAAGCTGTGTAAACTTCAACTAACAAGTATTTTGTTTGAAAGTCAACTACTTGGCTGAACTAAATTAGTTTTAGTTGAACAGAAAACTAAAACTGATTTAGCTGATCCGAGTTAGTTGGACCTTCAACTAACAACCATTAGTTTTAGATGTAGTTTTCGAATAACTACTAACAACTAACTGTTATATATCAGTACTTAGGGGCAGAGTTGGGCATCATTATGTAAAATATTAGCTGTGATTCTGAGCTTTGATAAAACTATGGTATTTACTGGACTGTTATTTAAAAATTACTGTTCGTGAATTGTGCTGTGCTGATTTTTGAATGATCTCGTAGAAGCAATAAAGTTTTGTCCTGATATCTGAAATAGTTTCTCAAGCTTTCTAAACACCCTTCAGTTCTTGTACATTCAAAAACGGAAGAACTTGCAAATTCACTACAATACATATTTCATGTTTAGAAAATTTTGATAATATTTATGTAAACCTTGATAATATTTTGTCTGTACTTTATTTGGAATCCAAGAATTTAGCGATTTCTATCCATTTCAAGAACTTGTGAATTCAGTACTACCATAAAAAAAAGTTTGTCTGTCTTACATTCTGTTGTTCTGTACGTGACATTTTTTTGCGTATCACGCAAAAATGACTGAAGCAAATGAACTGAAATTTAGCGACATAATAGGTGGTCACTTAACTTAAAGTATAGGCTTCGAAATAAAAAAAAAAGATTAGATTTTGAGATCGTTCAAAAATCTTTTCAAAAAATATAAATATCTGTCCATTACTTATAAAGTACTGTTGCGAATGAAAAAAAAAAATTGGTATCGTCACAAGTGGCCAGTTAAACAATAGGCGTCGACCAGTGGTGTAGCGAAAAAATTTTCATGGGGAATTGGTTACGACTACTGCAACTCATATATATGCATACGTGCGTGTTATTAGAGTGAAGAAATACATTTTATATGACAAAAAATTTCCTCATGAGGGGAGGGGTGCAACCCCCTAACCCCATCCCCGTGGCTACGGCACTAATGTCAATGTACTTCAAAACTTTTTGAAAATTGTACCATTCCTGAAAAATGACAAGGAATAGAATGAATTTAGGAATAATGATAGATGGCAAGTTAATTTCAACTATAGATATACCCAAATTGTTTTAAATATTTCTTAGATTTTGAGATTTTGTGAAAATCGCGTAAATGCTTGTTATCGTATCCCTCAAAATTCGCTAAAGAGAATAGAATGAAATTTTGTAACATGATCAGGAACGACTGAAACAATAAATGTCAGATTTTTTTTTAAATTCAATGCATTTTAAAACTTTTCTTGAAATGTTTGTTTTTTTAGATTTTGTGAAAATTGTGCGAAATTTTCTTGAAGCATAATATTAAAATACCTACAATTAATCAGACAAAATTTAATTGCAGGTTAGGAATGACCTCTTGAATTGTAAAGCTCATTCATCCAAAATAAAACTAATTTTGTTGAAAAAGAAAATCTCTATCGTCTATGCAACTCATCACTTTGTTACTCGGCCTCACCATGGCAGAGGGGTTAGGTCACTCGAAATGGTAGAGGGAAGGTTCCTGGTTCAAAACCAGATCGCATCTGCCGACTCAACCGTTCGGAGTTTTCCATGGTTTTCTCCTAAACTTAGTGTAAATACGGGTAAGGACCCCTTAGACAGACCCTCACGCAGGCACCCCCACCCCTTGTGTTGTCCATCTGACGTGGATTTATAAGCGGCATTCGGGCCAAGCACACAAATTCGAAATACATGTTACACAGACAAGAGAGCAAGTGTCTATAATGATAATTTTTATGCAATTTCACTTCACAACAGGTGCATTTCACCAGCCCGCACACCATGCAGTTTGGAAATTTTACATATGCCAATCGTTAGTAGCGAGAGAATTTCTTTAGTACCGCATCCATTACTCATTTACGAACAGTTCAAATTTCCGGAAATATCAGTTAGCTAGCCCAAACACCATGGAGATTGGGAAGAATTTTGCATATGCCAATCGTTAATACTTCGTTAATACCGGCTAGTCAGAGAGATCTTTGTTAGTGTCGCATCCTCTATGTATTTTACGAACAATTCATGTTTTCGGGCTCGTGACATTATAGACTAGAAGTTAGTTGCTCCTTCAACGAACAACTACTTTAGTTGAGTATTTAGTTGTATTCAGTTAAAACTAACTTTCAGTTGAATATTCAGTTCAACTAATATTTTAGTTAATGATTCCCAACTCTGGTTTAGGTGAGATGTTATACCTACCTGGTTTACTTTTACAGCCAACTATACCCATCTATTAGCTTAGACTTTCGTCGTACTTAATCTTCCATTCGTAATCAAATTTCACAACATTTCATGAATGCTGTTACAAAAGATAACAATGCGCTCTTTGTACACCTTACGTCGTCTACTGTTCACCATAGCTTCCAAAAACACTCTCCAACAATCATTCCTCTTCAGACTTTAACATGGTTTGATAGATTAGTTTCTTTCACATTGGTCGTTAGGTGCGTGTGACCGCTTCTAATACACTAATATACTAAATACAGTTCCCTTCAAAGCCGAGGGATGGCAGAATTTTATGCCAAATGGCAGGAAAGTCGGCGGGCGTAAAATGCCGTCAGTGTTTTTGCAGATGTTGATGTTACTTTGCCACGCATTTTATTTGGATGCTCTGGTTGTGAACTTAGAAGTGTTGTAACACCTGGTTGTGCACTTCCCTTTCCATTTGCAATCAACTGATGTAATTCATTTACAGGGTTACCAAAAAGACTAATATATTGAATGTCCAGCTTCATATTACCATCATACAGGTTTATGAGCACTCACTATGGAGGTCATTCCCGAAATCTTGCTATCGAACTTTTGCTGAAAATTTTCACAATATTTCGTTAAAGTTACTAAAACTGATCCCAGCTTATTCTTTTATAATTTAAAAGCAATATCTTACATTTTATGAATATCCTTTTCCTTACCTCATTTATGCCTAGTGTCACTTTTTCTTTTGAGTCTGCATTTTCATTATCAGTCGAAAACGTTATTTTTCCTATCCTATATTCACGAGTATTGAACCTCAACTCCGAAAATATTATAACATGACCAAGTAGGAAGTTGACATTTTAATTTTTATAGATGATGGTTTTAAAAGATATCATCCTCGTTAAAGTTGACATCAGACATTTGCCTATTATTGCTGGTATTAGCAAAGTCGCAAAAATATCTGGACACAAATGAGCTGTGTAATATTACTCGAGTATTGTATCTCACTTTCATATTAAATAAGTTTGAAACGCATCTAAAGAATATGCACTTTAATAGACGTACAAGGAGTTCATGTGGTGCCACATTAGATATTTATGGCATTTGGCGTATGTCGAATGCTTGAAATACGACTTCACATAGGTGCACTACAATGAAGGAAGCAAAGACTTTTTCGGGATTCCGTAGTTTTAGAAAACTAAAAGCTTTCTTAGCCTAAATCAAGCTATACAATGAAAAAAAAAATCTTTCCCTATAGTAATTATGTTTCTATGTGTTCCTTTTCTAAAAAAAAATTTAAATCTGTATTCGCCACTGTTGGTAACCTATATCAAGTCATTTAGAGCATTCCAGATGTACGGCAAATGTGAAAAATTATAAAAACAAACTAGATACTTTTTCCAGAACAAATATTTTCCTGCATTTCAGCGAAGATGTACAATTTGAATTTAGAGTAAAATTTCCTTACTATTCTAGGTTTTCAAGCTATCCTTAACCAGTGGAGACCCTGTATACTCTATGTTTACAATCTTTCAAGAATTACCAAGACATACTCCAACAGTCCGTGCAACCTAGCAACCTCCAACGGCAAAAGCTGTTGCGAGCACATGACCTCAATTGTAAGTTCCAAGCAATCGAGGATATGATCAGGAGAAACCAGATTCATTTTGCAGTTTCAAAAGACCCTACTGCCAAATTCCAAGACTTTTGGTCTCCATGAGACAGCTGCTTGATCTGATCCGTCGCCCTCAAACTCCAAAGCACCCTCCGTGGGTTTACAGACATACCAGCGATGATCGGGAGACATGATCCAATTCTTTTATTTTTTTTGTCACACAACATCATCAAAACTGCCAGAATAATCAATTATCAGAGTTCCCGGGGAACCTCTTTTAGCAAGACCATCGACGACTTCATTTCCCGAAATACTAACATGGGCATTGACATATTGAATTTTATCCAGGCGTTTCAGATTTTCAAGAAATTGGATACATCATAATCATGTACTCGTTTCTAGACCTTTAGCAATTGTACCGAGCTGCGCCTGTTAGTAAGCCTCCAGATTTCACCGGAGCGAAAGCTGTGAAGGTTGGCTTTTGTCCCTCATTTTTATCAATTTGCTCGCTCCTGAAGTCTTACTAGCTGTAACCTCAATAACTGCTAAGCCTGATAGAGTAACCCTTAGTGGAAACACCGCTACCAAATCAATTTAAATCATTTTTATTGCCGTCCGTATAAATCCCAATAGCATAACTTTGAACGCGATTTACACCTACTAGAGATATTTGTCGCAAATAATCCGGATTTTGAGAGTTCTTATTAATGTAAGATCAAAGTTCAGTATGTAAAAGAACTCATTGGGGATGTAGGAGGGGGACCATGGACACATATGGAGCCTCAGATGTATATGCAATAAAGCTCTAAAATATCCCTAATTAACTGTAAGGCCATTATTCTTTCGTCTCCATGAAAACATGCAATAGGTTTTTTGACCCGCAGTTTAACCGTCAACGTTATTTCATCCAAATTTAAATGACAATTTCCTTTTTCGCCGTCTCTGTATATTACCCAAATTGTATAGCAAATTGAACATGTTTTCAAGATACTTCAAACATTTCTTTATATTCAGTTTTAATTATAAATCGTACAGACAATATTTCAATGTACTGATACGTAAAATTTTATTCACGAAGTCTCAAATTTCACCACCATATTACACATTGAAATATTAACAAGCACATAGAAACTAATTTTAAGAAAAGGCTAGAATTATATTCAGCAGTTCTATTTTCTGTATTAAAACTATACCCAATACAAAGTTTCTCCAAAGGGGCTGGAGAGAACGTCAATCCTTTGCTTTTCAAGCAGCAATCCACTTAACTTTTCACTCCTACCTAATGTAACATAAGCTCCACAGCTAAACTCTCCTCCCCCCCCCCCCTTTATATTTTTCTTCCTAATGGGTCCTTCCATATAAAATCGACAAATTAAGAAATCTGTGACGCACCACTTTATTTTCATGAAATTTCGTATATGATATTTGGGATAAAGAAGATAGTTCGATAAGTTTCATTTTTTTTTAATTGAGATATCCGCGGAGCAGACAAATGGCTATGAGTAAAACTCGTCATTTTAGGCTATATGAAAGCTGTAGAATTTTATTTGAAACTGCAGGAAGGTCAGATACGGTTTATTGGAAATCTTTAAGAATGGACTGTTGAAAGCGCATAATCCAATATTTATGTTCAACCCAAATACAGTTCTGTAAATCGCGTAGTTGTTCACAAACCGTCATTTTGGGCATTAAAAACAATGAAGGACTTTCAGTAACAAACCCATTTTTCAGTTTACACTTTAATATCAATACTATATGCAGAAAAAAATTAAGCCGTTACTGGCGGTCCTACCTGAAAAAAATTCTTTAACTTTCAAAAAATTGTCTTTCCCGACACAAGGCCAACTAACTACTCATCTATAACATACGAGCTGATCAAGAAGTTGAGTGTCCATTACAGGAGCGAAGCTGAAAAACTAAGAAATTTTCAAATGATCCTGTATCTCGCGACACTGGTAGTCATGATTCCAATATCTCGCCAAGTGGTACGACATCGACTAAAAAAGTATCTAAGCTAGTGAAAAGCAAAATTTCCCCTTAAATTGTATTGCCTGTAAATTATAATATATCTTAGTCTGAAAGCACTTCGTGGAAATCTTTACATTTACAAACTAAATATACTGAAGTTTCCTGATAAAATCCGTCTAAGGATGTTAAAATTTCGAGATACGAAACACCCATAAAAGCAAAAAATCCTGAAGATTCCAATAGATTAGAAAGTCTATTATCATTGTCTACAAGACTTTCAAAACCGTGTAAATCTTACATTTTTCATTATTCTTCTCTTAGATGCTGCTGCTTGTTCTTATACGCAACACATTCTTGCATCAAAAACTGTCGAAGTGTACAAATAATTTTACTATCAATTTTGTACCAATTTTTCTTAAGAAATCTAGGTTTAATGAAAGCTTTTTCACACTAAAAGAAATAACACTTGTTTAATTCTAATAAACTTTATTATAAGAAAACAATATGAAACAATACATAAACAGTATAGCCTTCAAGATAGCTAAGTGATTCATAAAATATTATCCATACGTATGTTTTTCTCGTTCTAACATTTTTTGTAAAATTGTATGCAACACAGAAATTAAGGCTAATTGAAGACTTATTTCATAATTAATCATTATTTACAATAGATTTAGCAACAATTTAAAAACTAAATTTGAGCAATTTATTTTTGCTTGTCGCACATATACAGTATTGCCAAGAGGGAGGGATATTTTGAACACCAAGAACACAAAATTGAGAAGATATTAATGTAATAAAATTAATTTTAAGATGTTACAAAAGTTTTAGCTTGAACATAAATTTTAGTGTTGTATAATGGATTTCATACATAACATTGATTTCATAAATGGCCTCAAAATTTGACATTAATGGTGGTGATACAGAAAGTTATGACTATTTAGCTATGCAAAAAGAAAATACTGGGGAAAATTCTGTTACATACCTGAAGCTTTTTGCTTTCACTTCTCTACATAAGCTATATTAAGCTTCAGTATTTTCTTGTTATACTCTTGGCGCTAACCCACCAAGCCAGACATTGAAAACTGAGTGAAATGACTAAGATTCATATCGTTCAGAAAAAGGAAAAATGATTGAATTAGGGGCAAGTTTTGGAATACACGGTGGGTGATCAGAATTGTTCATCGGAATGGATCCGGTAATTTGAAATTAGCGGCAATGTCGGAGCGGATATCGTTTTGAAAAGAAGTCCTCCGAACAAAGCGTGGCAGGTGTAAAAGAATGCCAAGCTGAAGTCTATTAGCATAGACCGAGTGGATTGTTCCACTTACAATGCAGTGGGGACAAGAGAGGATATAAGGAATTCCGTAGCTCGTAAACAGGTACGACAAAAGTTTAAATGCAAGAGATTATATAGAGGAATGGACTACACTTCAGGCATATACCAATGTTTTTCCCCAATAAATATAGCTTTTTTATATAACATAAACTTTTCTGAGTAAGCCTGGCAAGAAACAAGCTACAAGTTTCAGAAACAAGTATACAGGACAAACATGTTTAATGAAACCTACAATTAATACATTCAAATAGCAATTGAGTTAAATGACATTTAACTCTGTTTAAAAATTGACAATTTGAGTTAAATGACAATGTACATATTTAAATATTCGAACAATAGTTTACTTTCTATTTCATACTATTTAGGATAGTTGAAAATATTAATCTCATGATGGTACTTGAATCTATATATTCTACCTAGCATTTAATAATTAATAAGTCATGTGAATTAATTTCAAGACGGGTTTAATACTGAAAGGAACTAGCAAAATTCAGCATTAAATTTTAACACAGAACTCTAAATAGAATTTTAAAGTTTTCAATCAAG